>JBBPBX010045780.1:0-26859 GCA_038048925.1 Garcialebias charrua | reverse complement strand
TATATCAAAGTGGTTAAAACCGAATGCACTAGATGAAACTTGGATAGATATAGAACAAACTTTATGTAATAATATTAGGATTTCAGATCTACCATTTATCAGTACAGATTTAAAAAGACATGTCTGCTTTAAGAGCATCAATATTAGCTCATCTCTGACAGCATGGTGGGAGTATCTGAAAATGACAAAGTCTTCACTACTCCCATGTAGACATACACCTCTCTGGAACAATCCTGACATTCAACAAGAAAATAATATGTTAAATTTCCCAGGTTGGAGAATGAAAGGTATTGAATGTCTGGAACACATATTTGAGGGTATAGACTTTATTCCATTTAATAAATTAATAATACAATATGACATTGATAATAAATATTTCCTACAATACCAACAAATTAAGTCAATTGTAAAAAAGAAATTTAAGCTTAATAAAACATTGTTGGAAACACCAACATGTGTGTTAGAGTTTATTAATTTTCAACCACCCAAATTATTATCTAAATATACAAAAAATTGTCTAGAATCGATGACTCGATAACACTACCTGTTGAAAAATGGGAGTCAGATTTATCAATCAACTTTGAACAAAAAATTTGGTCTCAAGTGTAAAGGATGTTGGGAGGTCAATATTAATACTGACCTCTTTATCTTAATTAATTTACTTATTCAGATTGAATAGTAATTTCACGGATTCTTTTCCTTTTCAGTTTACCCAATATTTCTGTGATCTTTATGATGGATAAATAAATAAAGCCATTAAGTGACAATGGAAACGTTGACTTAGTTTGTTATGTCAAAGACACTACCATTTATTTTAAAAAATCAACTAAATTAACACCATTACACTTGATCGACATGATTTCACTTTCTTGCAATTTAATACGTCAGCACATTTAAATTGTAACAACAGACATAAATACAGGATGTCATTATACTTAGTCTGTGGCTCTTTAGCTTAAATATAGTTACCAGACAGAATGGAGATAGGGAGAGGTTAAGAGAGGAAGTTATTGATCTTGAGTTTAACCAGATGACACTTTCCATCCGACTTCTGCTAAATCCAGGTACGTTTGTAAACAGCTCTTTACCTTGATGACGATTAGTCTTGTAAGGAGATGGTACCAGCCTTTCAGGCGTACAGAATCGTTGCAGGTCCAGTACGTCCGAACCGGTTCTCGTTTACGTTTCAACGTCTCCTGGGATCCGCGTCGATCATCAGAAAAGCGTCAGCTCCTGGCCTCTGGCTCAAGATAACTTATTCCAGGAAGGAATAAACAAAGTTTTGAGCTTACGCTCGGTTTGAAGTGGACTAATAACAAGCATGTTATCAGCCTTTACTGAAGACGAAGGTCCTTAGCTCTTGACCAAACGTCCCCCAGCTTGAAGAGAAAGTTCACATCTCTCCTTCCTCACAGGAACTAACTGTTTCAAGAAAAACTTAGAACCCTTAGTAGAAGCTCTGAGATGAGAGAGACTTGTCTCTTTCCCATTGGTCCGAAAGAACCAGTCGGGCAGTTCACTTGTTGTTATCACGATTCAAGGTGAAATTCAGAGCAGAGGGAAATTGTTTTGGAAAAGTGTCTCAGTGAGGAGACTTTCAGACGCTATTGAGGGTTTTAGCTGAAACTCAACAAAAACAACTTCTGAGTTAGTCAGTTCGACATATTATCTGAACTTTGACACCTTTTCATTTGCAGAAATGACACATTAATGTTTCACATTTAAAGAATAACAGCATATAACATATATCATGAAAATGACAAAAGTTATTCTTTTGATTACATTAGAATAAAATCAAAGATAGAAATAGTCTCTTTTGGTGACTATGTTCTCAGATTACAACTAATGGAATAATTTGTAATAAATGTCTTGTTTTACTGAGAGGTCAGTAAAGGTCATCACTGGACAGTTCAAAAACCTTAGTTTGACCCTGGGTAGGTCCACTACATCTCGATGCTTTTTGTTGTTGTTATTTTAGGAATCAGCTAAAATTGCTGTGGCAAAAAACAACAAAACAAACAAACAAAAAAACTAAATTGTGACTTCTTAAATAATCTTGCTGGTTTCTGCCTCACCTTTGACATAACTGAAAACCTTCACTGAGTTCTGGCATTCATCACAGTTTCTAATGCACGTTTGGATGCTTTTTCTGTGGGTCACACTGTAAACTTTCACATGAGCATGAATGAAAGAGTATAAGCTGTCTTGGTTTGTACGTGGAGGAGAGTTTGAGGGGAAAGACATGAACACAGACGTGGACAGCCTTTGGCCCCGAGGCCTCAGTCTCCACCTCTGTGGTCAGTCAGCATGTAATTTATTGCCTCTCATCCATCTATTCCTCCATACCCATCAGACTGTGGACTCCATCATAATCAGTCAGTGCCTGAGGCGACCTGTGCTGCTTTACTAAACACAGCATGGGTATCGACGTCAGGGAGTAAGTTTGTGTATCTCTGTGTGTGTGTGTGTGAATCAATCCTACTGGTCTTGTGTAGTCTATGACTGGGAACACCGGTTTTAAGTCTGTAACACAGTTTGTTAACGGAACTTGCTACATGACGCCCACTGTCAGTACACAAAAACATGTAAAACAATCACCATTATTAGTAATACTGCGAGTGCATTCTGGGAGATGTAGTTAACTCCTTTAAAAGTGGCTTTCTTGCGACTAAAATCCTAGCCTGGCCCTCGCCTTCCTGCACAGCTCCGCTCAATTCTCATTTCCCTTCACTGCTCAGTCTGGGACTTCTCCAATAGACAACGATTTCTCCGGCTGATTTTTGACCGGACCAATCAGAGAACAGAAGGGGCAGAGTTTTTGGCCCCTAACCCACGCCCCCACCTGTCCCAGCTCGTAGCCAGCTTGCAGCCGCATGTTCTCATTCAAAGCGATGCAAAGCGATGCAGGACTGTTTTATATGTGACACAAATGTATTAAATTCTCCTTCTTAATCCCTTATTGTCAGGATGGCACCAGGATGGCGCCATCTAGTGGGTATCCTTTGTTCTGTTCTCCTTTTGTTTTCTGTCAGCCAGCTCTAGATATTTGTTTTTAGTTTTATTTAGTTTCCCTTGTACCAGTTTTCCTAGCTTCATGGTTAGCCTTATTCCCTAGATCCTGCCCCAGTATTTATTAATGTTTAGGTTTGGTAATTCCCCTGGTCTCCTTGTTTATCAGTTCTTACTTCTTGTATTTAGTTTCTACATCTCCAGTCCTTTACTTCTAGTTTAAGTCTCCTTGTTTATTTACTCTTAGTTTAACCTTTTATTAGTTTCCCTTCTGGTCTCAATGTTTGATCACTCTTGGTTTGACCTCCAGTTTAGTCTCCTTTTATTTAAACCTTTATTTATTTAGTATACCAGTCCTGCTCTGTGTCTTTAGTTAGTTAATTGTTCCCAGGTGTTTTGTGATTGCGTCCTGTCTTGTCTCTGTGTATAAATAGCCTGTCTGTCAGTTAGTTCCTTGTGGTGTCCTCGTTGGGTCTCCCCTGATGTCTCCTGTGTTGATCATGTCTCCTAAGAGTGAGTTTGCTGCCCTGTCAGCTTTTTGATTTATTATCATTAAATATCTATTTTTGTATTCCTGCCTCCTGTGTACTCTTGTCTGCACCACTGGGTTCAAGCCTGCCTGTAAACCCTGACAGTAGGACACCACCATAAAACATGAACCCAGCAGACAAGTATTGTTTTTCCAGACTCCCTTTTGAGGATTATTCAAGGCTCTGTGATACAGTCCAGAGATATTTGAACTCAGGCTCTTCCTGTGATCTGTTGGAGAGGTGGGAGGCCACCACAGCCATGTTTCAGGAATATCTTTCTATTCCTTGGTTAATTGACTCCCCTGGTATGGAGGAAATTCTGGACGAAGTATTGGTAGAGAAGCATTGGTTGGAGCCACTCATCCGACTCCAGGCAGTCCGTCCTAGTCCTCCACCAGATCTGGACTTTCCTGTTTTTAAGCCTGCAACCACCAACAACCAGCAGCCTGCTAAAACGGCTACCAGCCAGCTTCCAGCAGCTAAAACAGCTACCAGCCAGCTTCCAGCAGCTAAAACAGCTACCAGCCAGCTTCCAGCAGCTAAAAGAGCTACCAGCCAGCTTCCAGCAGCTAAAACAGCTACCAGCCAGCTTCCAGCAGCTAAAACTGCTACCAGTCAATTTCCAGCAGCCTCTACCACAACCAGTCAGCTTCCAGCAGAGGTCGCCACCGTGGATTTCTTACTGGCGCTCCTGAGTGAAATCAGAACATTGAAGGAAGCTACTCCAAACTCTGCTGCCAACTTACATCTGTTAGCCTCTCCAGAACCTGCAGCACCTGAACCTACTGCACCAGACCCAGTTGCAGTTCAGGCTTCTCGCTCCAGCAGAAGGAGGGGTAGACGTGGGTCTCAGGCCCCCTCTCTGCCCTCCTCGCCGACTGCAGCAGACGTCTCCTCGCCGACTGCAGCAGACGTCTCCTCGCCGACTGCAGCAGACGTCTCCTCGCCGACTGCAGCAGACGTCTCCTCGCCGACTGCAGCAGACGTCTCCTCGCCGACTGCAGCAGACGTCTCCTCGCCGACTGCAGCAGACGTCTCCTCGCCGACTGCAGCAGACGTCTCCTCGCCGACTGCAGCAGACGTCTCCTCGTCTTCGGAGGGTCCCGACGCCTCCACGTCTTCGGAGGGTCCCGACGCCTCCACGTCTTCGGAGGGTCCCGACGCCTCCACGTCTTCGGAGGGTCCCGACGCCTCCACGTCTTCGGAGGGTCCCGACGCCTCCACGTCTTCGGAGGGTCCCGACGCCTCCACGTCTTCGGAGGGTCCCGACGCCTCCACGTCTTCGGAGGGTCCCGACGCCTCCACGTCTTCGGAGGGTCCCGACGCCTCCACGTCTTCGGAGGGTCCCGATCCAGTTTCCTGTGCCGAGGGGTCCCAGGAGAGACCCCCTCCAGTTTCCTGTGCCGAGGGGTCCCAGGAGAGACCCCCTCCAGTTTCCTGTGCCGAGGGGTCCCAGGAGAGACCCCCTCCAGTTTCCTGTGCCGAGGGGTCCCAGGAGAGACCCCCTCCAGTTTCCTGTGCCGAGGGGTCCCAGGAGAGACCCCCTCCAGTTTCCTGTGCCGAGGGGTCCCAGGAGAGACCCCCTCCAGTTTCCTGTGCCGAGGGGTCCCAGGAGAGACCCCCTCCAGTTTCCTGTGCCGAGGGGTCCCAGGAGAGACCCCCTCCAGTTTCCTGTGCCGAGGGGTCCCAGGAGAGACCCCCTCCAGTTTCCTGTGCCGAGGGGTCCCAGGAGAGACCCCCTCCAGTTTCCTGTGCCGAGGGGTCCCAGGAGAGACCCCCTCCAGTTTCCTGTGCCGAGGGGTCCCAGGAGAGACCCCCTCCAGTTTCCTGTGCCGAGGGGTCCCAGGAGAGACCCCCTCCAGTTTCCTGTGCCGAGGGGTCCCAGGAGGGACCCCCTCCAGTTTCCTGTGCCGAGGGGTCCCAGGTAGGGGTTGAACGAGTACATAATTTTTAACCTCGACATTAACAAAAAAAACTCGAGCGACGCTCGAGTAGCCGATGACGTCACAGTGTCTTATGATGCAAAATAAATAAATAAATATGAATGCATAAAAACGTCTTTACAAAAAGAAAAAAAAGACCAACAAAACATTGGGAGCATTTATTATGCTCCTATCATTTATCATACTGCAGATAAGTCACAGGAAAAACAAAACTATTAGTTATTATTATTAATTTTAAAAGTGAAAGTAAGGCGCTGAAAACCGAAACTTAAAAAACAAATGGGGCCACAGCCACACCGTACCACCGCCTGCAGTGCTGTGCAATTTAGGTTTACTTTTAGAGATTGTGTTTATAGATTTTTAATAGCTCTAGAGAGATGAATATTTGTTTCTTTTTCTTTGTGAAACGAGAGAGATGAAGCCGTTTCGGCAGTGTTATATATGGGACCTGCATTGCAACACTGCCCTCTGCTGTCACACAATCTACTACGGTGTTCATAGCAAAGAACGTCAACAGGATGTTTCAATGAGTAGCGCAATTTATAAAATTATAAACTGTTTTACCTTTTTGACAAGACTGGACCAGCTCCATACATCCGTGCGCACAAAGGAATACATTTTGTAGCGTCTACTAAAAGCTAAAAGCTACCCTGCGCTCTGTTTTTATCACGTGATGTGACGTACAGCCCTTACTGCGACGTGATGACGTCACTACGGGTACCCGAGGTGGACAAAAAAGCCTCGATAGAAGTCAAAGCACTCGATCTGTCAAACTCTGTTATTCTGTTAAAGCACTAGTCCCAGGAGGGACCCCCTCCAGTTTCCTGTGCCGAGGGGTCCCAGGAGGGACCCCCTCCAGTTTCTTGCGCCGAGGGGTTCCAGGAGGGACCCCCTCTAGTTTCCTGCGCCGATGGGGTCCTGGTGGTTTCCTATGCCGAGTGGTTCCAGGAGGGACCCCCTCCAGTTTCCTGCGCCGAGAGGGTCCTAGTGGTTTCCTGTGCTGAGGGGTTCCAGGAGGGACCCCCTCTAGTTTCCTGCGCCGAGGGGTTCCAGGAGGGACCCCTTCCAGTTTCCTACGCCGAAGGGTTCCAGGAGGGACCCCCTCCAGTTTCCTGCGCCGAGGGGTTCCAGGAGGGACCCCCTCCAGTTTCTTGCGCCGAGGGGTTCCAGGAGGGACCCCCTCCAGTTTCCTGCGCCGAGGGGTTCCAGGTGGACTCCTCCCACGAGGTCTCGCAGCCAGAGGTCTCGCAGCCAGATGTCTCGCAGCCAGAGGTCTCGCAGCCAGAGGTCTCGCAGCCAGAGGTCTCGTCCGGTGTCTCGCCCAACGATGCCTTGACGTCTCCGGAGGGTCTCCGCACTGCAGACATCTCAACGCCAGCATCCAGACTGGCTCCTGATTCCTGTTCATCGCTTGACGAAGCAGACGACGTCTCAATGCCAGACGTCACGACTACTCTCGTTTCCTGTTCTGAGAGGGCTCCGGAGAGCGTCTCTCAAATTTCCTGTTCTGAGTGGGCCTTGGTGGGTCTCCACACCGCCGGAGCGTCCACGGATGGTCTCGACGACAACGTCTCCACGTTCGGTGTAGTCGCACCGCCCGACAAGGTCTGTGCACCCGCACCTGCCGCAGGTGTCTGTGTACCAGCCAACGTGGTTCCTGCCTTGGGGGGGCGGCCTCCCGGCCGACCGCCTGACCGGCTCCTGCCTGAGGACAGCATCCCGGCCGACCGCCTGACCGGCTCCTGCCTGAGGGACAGCATCCCGGCCGACCGCCTGACCGGTTCCTGCCTGTGGGGCGGCATCCCGGCCGACCGCCCGACCGGCTCCTGCCTGATGGACGGGCCGTTGCCCGTCTGGACGTTTTTTGTGTTCTTGTTCTTTGTTTAGCCTGTGTCTTGGTGTTTGTCCTTGTCTGTTTGTGTTTGCGCCCACCGTCCTTGCTGTTCCTCCCTCCGCCCGCCCTTGTCTTTTTGGGGGGGTGGGTTCTTGGGGACGCCTGGGGGCGTCTTTGAGGGGGGGTACTGTCAGGATGGCACCAGGATGGCGCCATCTAGTGGGTATCCTTTGTTCTGTTCTCCTTTTGTTTTCTGTCAGCCAGCTCTAGATATTTGTTTTTAGTTTTATTTAGTTTCCCTTGTACCAGTTTTCCTAGCTTCATGGTTAGCCTTATTCCCTAGATCCTGCCCCAGTATTTATTAATGTTTAGGTTTGGTAATTCCCCTGGTCTCCTTGTTTATCAGTTCTTACTTCTTGTATTTAGTTTCTACATCTCCAGTCCTTTACTTCTAGTTTAAGTCTCCTTGTTTATTTACTCTTAGTTTAACCTTTTATTAGTTTCCCTTCTGGTCTCAATGTTTGATCACTCTTGGTTTGACCTCCAGTTTAGTCTCCTTTTATTTAAACCTTTATTTATTTAGTATACCAGTCCTGCTCTGTGTCTTTAGTTAGTTAATTGTTCCCAGGTGTTTTGTGATTGCGTCCTGTCTTGTCTCTGTGTATAAATAGCCTGTCTGTCAGTTAGTTCCTTGTGGTGTCCTCGTTGGGTCTCCCCTGATGTCTCCTGTGTTGATCATGTCTCCTAAGAGTGAGTTTGCTGCCCTGTCAGCTTTTTGATTTTAGTATCATTAAATATCTATTTTTGTATTCCTGCCTCCTGTGTACTCTTGTCTGCACCATTGGGTTCATTGATCTGCCTGTAAACCCTGACACATCTGGAGTTTTCTTTTGTTTTTTTTGGCCAAAAGTCAATTGATCGCTCCCTCCTCCTCTCTCTCCGCTGAGTGCAAAGAATAAGGAAGTGCCTCAGGTTGTCACGAGAGAAAAAAACTCGGGTTTTACGTTGTTGCCCGAGTCCCTGCATATTTTCTGGTCTTCTGGTGTGCTGGACCAGCGCTACATGGTTTTATTTTATATTTTTCAAACGTTTTATTAACATATAAACACAGAATATGCAGGCAGCGAGAGAAAATGCAGCAGGGGCGGAGCTGATGTCAAGTTCGGCAGAGCACAGAGGGGGAGGGAGCAGAAAGCTTTTCCCTGTTCAAAATTTTTCTAAGATCCAATGGTTTTAGTCCTCAGGCAGAGGCCACGCCTCCAGCAAGAATCGTTTCTCAATGGAGAAAGTCCAGACCCTAGTACGAAGCTAAGTGTAGGACAAGGGTCTGGTCTTAACCAGGCTACTAAAATCCTTTACTTCCTGACTGAGTGACAGTCTGGGTTTTACGACGGAGCTTTAGGACCATGCTAAGAAAAAAAGACATTATAAAAAGCACTTAATTAAAAACAAAAAACATTACATCAACTTCTTCTTGACTGCCTGGCTAACATCCGTGATTGAATGGCTTCAAACTTCTTAAGTTTCCATGAGAAGAAGTCTGAAGTCATGTTGTTCCATCCCAATGGCTCATTCACAAACCACGACATTGACCTTCTCTCTCTAGCCCACCGTCCTTGCTGTTCCTCCCTCAGCCCGCCCTTGTCTTTTTGGGGGGGTGGGTTCTTGGGGACGCCTATTTATTCTGGTAATATTACAAGCTTATTTTCATAATACTACGACTTTATTTAAAGGGTCACTAATCTGGGGGTGATAATGGACCCTGCCCTGAAACTTAACAGTCATGTAAACACGATTGTTAAATCCTGCATTTTTCAGATGAGGCGGCTGTCTAAGCTGAAGCCCATACTGTCCAAAAAGAACCTGGAGACAGTAATCCATGCTTTCATAACATCGAGGTTTGATTACTGCAATTCACTTCTGTTTGGAATCAGTCAGTCCTCCATTGCACGACTACAGCTGGTCCAAAATGCTGCAGCCCGATTCTTAACTGGTACAGGCCATAGAGAGCACATCACACCAGTTTTGGCCTCCCTGCACTGGCTACCCATTCACCTTCGGATCCAGTTTAAAATACTCATGTATGTTTTTAAATCTCTGAACAGTTCTGCTCCATCTTATCTCACTGATCTTCTGCAGCCATATGTCCCACGGCGCTCTCTGAGGTCAGCAGACCAGATGCTTCTCTCAATCCCAGATACTCGCTGGAAGCTCAGAGGTGACAGGGCCTTTTCTGTTGCTGGTCCAAGACTGTGGAATGAGTTGCCACTGAGTGTCAGGCAGGCTCCCTCACTCACAGTCTAAGTCTCGCTCGAAAACCCACTTCTATTCTCTCGCCTTTAACACAGTGTGATTTGTTTTGATCCTCTCTGTACTATACATTGTTGGCCATTTTAGTTAGTTTCTGTTGCTATTTTATATCTATATTTTTATTTTACGTTTTCCTGTCCGCTGTGCTTTTTGTTTCTATTGTCCAGCACTTTGGTTGGCCTTGTTGCTGTTTTAAGTGCTCTATAAATAAATTGGTATGGTATTATAAGAAAAAAGACATAATATTTCGAGAATAAATTTGTATGAGACTAAAGTCATAATGGTATGAGAATAAATTCATAGTATTGTGAGAATAAAGTCATAATATTACCAGAATAAAGTCATTTTCTTTGACGTGTACATTTTCCCTTCCTGGGTCGACTCACACCTGCTGTGGACAGCCTCCAATCTGAGTCACTGTGCTTATGAAGTAGTCCACAGTCACTTTTGGGTCACGTTTGTGAAATATGCCTCCATTACAACTAAATCCAACAATGCAGCCTTTAATTGCAATGCCATGCTTCAGTTCATCATAAGAATCCATATTCCACATTGTGTTGGACACCCTGCTACTGTGCTGCCACCTCAACATTCATCATCTTACCACAGTTGTAAGACTGCCTTTTCATATTGGAGTTATGATAATATTGTGACTTTATTCTGGTAATATTACAAGCTTATTTTCATAATACTATGACTTTATTCTTGTATAATTTCAACTTTATTCGCATATGACTTTAGTCTCATAATACAGTATTATGACTTTATTCTCGTTCATAATGTTTTTTTTCTTGTTTTTTTCTTTGAGATGGCCTAAAGCTCTGTCCTAGGGTTTGTTCCAACACATCTTATTTTAACTTGTTAAAAAAAATTGTACACATCTTTTATAACTGTCTATTGTTGTCGTTTTTGTCCACTGTTGTCATCACTCTGTTAAAATTCAGGTCTCGTAAATTAGTCCCTGAGGCTCAATGGGATTAACCTGTATAAATAAAGGTTGAATGAATGGAATTTTAATTTAAGTAGTGATTGTCAGGTTAAGGAAGAATTTGTGTATTTTAAGTGTTTAAACTTACAAAACCTTTATCTTCAATTTGTGACAAAGAGCAACGTTTTCCTTTTGTGGTGAGGGTAAATAAAGATTGAGTTTGTTGCTGAAATCGAGGAATAATCCAGATTTTGTGAAAAATAAACAAAATATAAATTCTTCCATGCTACAAAATTTTGAACTTTCATCTAAATAAAGTTTAGACCAAATTCTGCTTTAGAAAAAAAGAAGAAGTTTGTTTTAAAACTGGCTACACACGAGCACCTCCACACACAGTATGCTGAATTTGGTCCATTATTTTTTAATGCTGTGTGAATATTCCCACTCAGCACTTCCTACCAGTGGTTGTGTGTTTAGGTGTGTGAATTGAGCTTCTCCCCTGGAAAAATAAAGACTGTTTCAATCTGCTCTCTACTATGTTTTTATTGTTCGGAAAAGTCTTAAAAATGGCAAAAAAAAATTTAAAATTCATTTCACTGTTCATCAATTTCAGAATTAAGAAGAAATATAAAAACTAACATCATTTATTTCTGTTCAGGATTTTGCATTTTGGGCTCTGACAAACATCAGTTGGATGCCACGCTTCAGCCTGTGTGAAATGCATCTTTAAAGCAGCTTCAGCTCTATAGGCACATTGGACTAACAAGCCGCAGCAACGACTGGGGGTGTATATGTTTCTCCTCTTATGAATTATGAACGCAGTTAGCTCTTTTGTTTATGAATTATTACTGATCCGCCTGCCTCCACAGGATAGTTGCTGGAACAAATGCATTTACACTGTAACCGACTGCATTATTGCCTTTTTATTTTCCCACTTATTTGTTTTATCGGGAGCAAACTTGTTTGGGGTCGAGCCTGAAACAAAACAACTCATTTCAGAAACATGTTTTTCATTAGCGGGAAACAAATGTTTATTTTACCAGCATTTTGTGAGAAGTCATGAATAAATATGGTGTTTTGTCTCTGAGGTAAATAAAACAACAATGCAGCGGCAGAACGGAGGAGACGTCACTCGGCTCTCTGTGGACGTTCTGGTCACAGATGAAGATGTGTGCACAAGAAAGTGGGGGGATCTGATATCTGAACATGGGATCTGGAGTCTAACAGGGATTACATCCACAGTAAACGAGGTGGCGACAGTAACTGCTTTATAAATGCAGTCTACAGTGGAGGAGGAGGAGGAAGGGGGGACTCCAGACAGGAGGTAAAAGAAGGAGCCATGACAAAAACAGAGAAGTCATGAATATGGAGTTTGTGTTCCTTGAGATTTAAATATTCATGACAGAGACTATTAGTGTGTCATAACGACATTATCAGCCTCAGCAGCCGAACGGTAATAAATAAATAAATAAATAGGGAACGAAACTTCAGCTTGATTGATCTCATCAGGACATCATCAATAATGGATTAGTCCAATCACAATAGTGGGAGGGAGTGCACGCTCGCAGACACGCACGGCCACCACCCACCCCTCACCACCTTCTCCCCAACACGAGCAAACAATTAAGACACAATCTGTCATTTCAGCCTGCCTTTAAAACGTTCCCGGTCACAACGCAGACACATCATCACGCCACGTTTCCCCTTCGGCTGCTGAAGTAAGAAAATGTTTATCCAGATTAACAAATCTTCCTAAATATACTAATTGAGCTTCAATGACTGAAATGGTTGTTGAATTTATCATTGTTTTTGTTGATTTTCAACACATACATGGCATCTCTTTTAAACTAAATAAGAAATTATGTTATTTACAGTTCTTTACAAAGACATTCATGTTTCCTGCTGTGTCCTGCCAGGTGTTATTTCTTTAGATTTTTGTGTTTCCTGCGGTGCTTCTTCCTTCATGTTGCCACCTCCTGCTTCACCTGTTCCCAACCCCTATCGCCACAGTTGTTCTTAATTTTGTCTCGTTAGTGTCCCTTTAAATTCATGGTCTTTGTGTTTCCACCTTGTTCATGGATTGTGTTTCCCGTAGTCGTCCCGCTCTGTTTTCCTCTGTGTCTCACTGATCCTTTGTGTTTGTAAGTTGCTGTCATGTCAGCAGCTTTTTGTTTTTGATTATTAAAATAAATACATTTCTTACTATAACCCTTGAGTTCCTCGTGTCAGTCTGCACCTGGGCTCATTAACGCAGATCATGGAACCAAGATGATAAAAAGTTGTGCTCTTCTAAAGCCATGGTGGATCATGTACTTGGTAACGGGCTTTGTTAGTCAGCTGTTGGAAGCATTAGGACTTGAAAAATGTACCCTTTGGTTAAAAGAGTGGACAACATTAGTTGCACAGGATAAATGTATACTTTGCGACAATGTAGCAACACAGTTCGGCCCTTTATTGAAATAGAAGTGAGTTTCTACAGTCAACAAAAATCTTCTTCCTATTCATTAAATAATAATTATTGAGCTGCAGTTGCTTCCATACTGCTTTGTTTAACAAACAAATACAAAATAATCAAATAAACTAATCTAACACCATACACGGGAGAAACATTTCTTGTAACCCACCATGGCATTTTAATATCAATCGGAGGAATGTTTACTACATGTGAGAGGCCAGCCTGTCTCCATTGTTCACTCACTGTGATTTGGATGTAATGTGAGATTTGTATTGGCTTTTTACCTTAAAAATAAATACTGTATTACCCTTCTATTTTACAGTTCTTATGCCCAAAGTAAAAACAATTCATGGTTCTGTGTCTGCTTTACACTTTATGGTACAATTAGCTGCAAAAACTGTGATGTAAATTCCCATTACCTGCCCAGAATCCACCAAATCCTTTTAGTGAACAATCACACACGGTGTAGATTATTGTACAGACGGTGAGCACCGACAGTGAATGTGCAAGAAAAATATCAGAATCAAATGTTGGTGCCACTTAAATACAGTAGGCAAGAAAGACTTTGAATCAAGCCACAAGCAGAAAAAAACCCAGCCTGTTCTGAGGATATACTGTGTGGGGGAATTTGTTGTATCAACATTTAAATTGTGTATCACTTGAGCTGCAAGGACTAAAAAAAAATTATGTTGAATTACTGATTAGGAACCACTCAAACAGGGACGACTACGATGAGGCCCTGATAGGCCAGTACAACAGAAAACTTCCAACATGTGAAAGAAACGTGCTCACGCTACTTTTTTACTCCAAGGATATCCCCAAATTCTTTTCAGTATTGTAGATTTTTTTCATCCGGTAAATTAAAATCAATGACAAATATTGGTCTCATCAAAATAACACTTATTAAGAGCAAATGTGGATAACACCAGTTCCTGTATTTAATAAACTGTAAACTGATAAAGAATTGAAGAGAAATGTTGTAAATGTCCTGATAAAAGCCAGGCTGAGGTGGTTTGACAGCAGAACCTCCAGAACTGCTCCTCTTCATGGAGGGTCCCAGTATGGAACATAATTAACTACCGTGTACAGCAAGTGGTCAAAGCAAGAACAGCAGTTCATGTAGTCAGCCAATAACATGCCTAACTGATTCTTCGAGACACGCCCACAACAGAGAGGAACAAGCTTGTGAATTTTGTTAGCGGACTTAAAGTTGGTGAAAGCTAATTTAAAATAAGTTAGAGCTTTATTGATCCTGCAGGAAATTGTTGTGCCAGAGTTTTAAAACAAAGAAACATGCACAAGGAATCACACAAGATATAACAAAAAAAACAAAGAATACAAAATATAATACCAGAGAGGTATAAAAAAATATACCAACAATTAATGTCCAAAACAGGTGCAGACAGAAACATTAAAGTGTTTATTGTGGTGCAGGACTAATTTTATTGTCCTATGTGCAGAAAAGAGGAGAAGTTGAAAAGTTTGATATTGGAGGAAGAACTTCCTGTGTTGTTCTGTGGAGCACCTCTGTGGTCTCAGTCTACGACTGAAGGTGCTGCGATGAGTCCAGGGTGTCATGCAGGGGGTGTGACGTGGTGTTCAGGATCTGGATCAGTTTCCTCAGCTTCCTCTGCTCAGACACCTCTGTCAGAGACTGCAGCTCCACTCCCAGAACTGAGCCAGCTCTCTTGATGAGTTTACTGAGTCTGTTGACATCAGCTTTCTTCACCCTGCTGCCCCAGCACCCCACAGTGTAGAAGAAGATGCTGGAAACCACCGAGTGGTAAAACAGATGTTAAAGGACCTGAGTCTCCTTGTACAGGGTGTTGGTGTTAAGTGTCCAGTCCAGTTTATTGTCTAGGTGGACCCCCAGGTACTTGTAGCAGTCCACAGTGTCCACATCAGTAACCTTGATGTTGATGAGGTTGGGGGGAGGAGGCTGATCTTCCTGTAGTCCACTTGCTGCTCTTTAGTTTTTCCAACGTTGAGTTGTGGTTCTGTCCACCACACCTCTGTACAGCTTCCGGGTCACCAGTGCTGCAGCCCACAATGGCGGAGTCATCGAGAAGTTCTGCAGGTGGTAGGATTGTGAGCTGCACCTGAAGTCTGTGGTGTAGAGGGTGAACAGAAACGGCGAGCCCCCTGTGCTGTGCTCAGTATGGTGTCTGAGGTGGTGCTCTGCAGCCTCACATACTGTGGCCGCTTGAACGGCTCTGTAGAAATGGCTGATCATTTTTCATTTTTCCCTCTGAAGTTTCGAGTTTCCTTTGACATTGTTTTAAATTAACATAAATAAAAACAAGAGCTAACATCTGTTATATTGCATGTTAGAAGCTTACTGAGGTGTCCCTCTTATCTGATTTAAAAACCGCCTGCTCGTGATTATGAACTGTGCACCTTCTTGGAACGTCTGCATGTTTAAAGATGTGGACATAGAGGAGTTTCAGCAGATGTGGATGGATGTCTCTTGCAAAGTGCTCTTGAGTGTCTAGACAAGCCGACATGTACAAGTAATTTGTTTGCTCTCACAGCACGTGAACTTCTCTGCTGCGCTCGCTCTCCCTCCATCAGCGTTCTGTCAGCCCCACAGTGAATCCTACTGTACTTAGAAGACATAAAATTTAAATGAGGCTCCTTTTTGATCCATAAAAATATATGCTTTACATTAAAGGTTAAGGTAAAAATACATTTTTACTCCCACAAACTGATTGTTTCTGTTTTAGGTACATAAGAATAAAAGATTTAGTTCAAACAATGAGTTAAATGTATGTCTTAGATTCATACGCTAGTCTGGTTACTCGTTTTAGACTGTGCTCTGTAGCCTTGGGGTTACACTTTGAGGCTGTCTAGCTTTGCTACAGCTGGATGTTTCTGTCAGAGAGACCACACACAGACACAAAACACAAAATATTAAACATTTTCAACTAAACCCATTAAAAGAGCTCATTTGTAGCTGCATGCATGCTAGAACCTTCAGTTTATTTTATAGATATACTTTTTATACTACTATGCAAAAATACTCAGGACAGTATTACACTTTTATTATTTCATTTTATGCTTATGTTCATTAAATGTTTAGTGTTTTAGTGTTGGTGTAAATTTTCATACTTTTATACTACTATGCAAAAACTCAGGACAGTGTTACACTTTTACTATTTTATGCTTATGTTTATTAAATGTTTCAGTGTTTTAGTGTTTAAATGGTTACTGTTGCACCGAGGGACTGAGAGAAACGCAATTTCAATCCTGTGTATGTCCTGTACATATTGCAGTTCTGACAATAAAGTTGACTTTGACTTTGATGTCTGACACTAAAAGTAATTTTGTTGAGCTTAACTGGTCGCTCATGTATAGTAAAATCACATTTACTCAAATGTTTGTCATCCAAATAAAGAATAAAGCATCTTTTCCTTGTACACTTCCACTCAGGAAGGGGTGGAATTTGATTTTTCTTATCCGCACCTGAGCCACAATAGTGTAGGTGTGCTGTGTCAGATTACCCCTGAGATTATTGTCAGACCTGCTGCACCTGCTGCTGCCAAATACAGTACAGTACTGAGAAATGGAGTATCACACACATGAACTGGCATAGTGGTCCCACACTGTATTTCTTGGAACAAAGAAACAAAAAAAAAAAGAAAGGAAATATATGAGTTTGCATGCATTATCACTCCTTTTTGGTCCTGCTGCTTTTGTTTGTTAGTAGGAAGTTATATCAGACCTGTGCTCGTATTCCCTATTCATATACTACAGCTCAAGTCTGCCTGATGAAATTTATATTTACACACAGCCCTTTGGAAACAGGACTTGGCATGAATGTCATCCAGGTTAAGATACACAACAACAACAACAACAAAAATAGATGGAGTGTTGGAACTGAAATGGAACTGCACATGTCAAAAGGTCATTAGTCTGTATTACAATGAGAACAATGTCAGATCAAATGGACTCCACCGTTGACAGTACGGACACTCGGTTGGTCCCATGTCAACAGGGTGTGGCACCTCTTCGCTGCGTCAAACAGCGATCTAAAGTGGAACAGTCATTCAGTCGTTGGATCTTCTTTTGCAGTAAATTGGTTCACAGTTGTTGTAACGAGGCTCCAAAATTCAGCAGAGCAGTACGAAGACAGAGTTGATACCTGAGCTGATCCCACATGTTTGATTGGGAATACACTGAGGGACCTGGAGGCTACAGGTGGACCTCAATGTGCATTGTATGGATGTGTTGTGTGTGGACAGGCCTTGCCTTGTAGAAAGGCTGTAATCGGGTGCTGTCTCGGCAGGGCTAAGACTTGTAGGCTCAGGATGCTACTGATGAAAGTGCTATGTGTTGTCATCATTGTATGCTCCCATACATTTTCTATATGACAGAATGACATCATTGAACTGTTAATATTAAAAAAAATTATGATACACTACTTTGTTTCAGCTGTGTGTTTATATATTTGTATGTGTATGCCACAGACTACAAATGCCTGCTGGAGTGTGACCTGATTTGTGTCACATGCAGCTGAGATGGATTTTGTACATCAAATCTTGGATTTGCCATTCAGCTATTAATAAAAACAGAGTTTGTAGTCATAAACATCTTTTTTTTTTTTTCATTTTTCTTGATGATCAGGCCCAGGGATTAGTACTTGGGGGGGGGTCGTGGCCCATTCCCAGGCGGTTTCTCATCCAAGTACTAACCAGGCCCAACCCTGCTTAGCTTCCAAGATCAGACGAGATCGGGTGTGTTTTTTATTTTTTTATTTTATTTTATTATAAAAAATAATTCATTCAAAATTATTCACAATTCAATGTATATTGTACATACATACATCAAAGTTCTATAATGTCCTTCATGTAACAAAAATGATTTTTTTTTACTTTAGACGTCTGTTATTTCCAATATTCCAAATGTTTCAAGTGGTCCAAAGATGTCTTCACACAGTTGCTTGTCCACACAATACAAAGTTCTACAGTGTCCTTGCATCATTCCAATGAACAGTTTCCAGCGATCCAGGGATTTATTTTCATAGAGCTTAAAGTTCCTGCAGGTGTAGATGGAGTGTCTGGTAACTGACAGTATGATATTGCAGAGGAGATAGTGATTGTGGTTTTGTCGTTGATAGGATTTCTGAAGTCCAAAAAGTCTCATCCAGTTCCATTCTTTGTCGTTCTGGGGTTTAATATTGCAGACGTTTTCCAGTAAGTCTCTGATCTTGTCCCATAAGATGGTGCAGCCAGGACAGCAGAGGAACAGGTGCTCTAATGTCTCGGGCTCTGAAAGACAAACTGTGCAATCTCTGCTAAATTTTTCTTTATTGATTTGGTGCAGGATGACGCCAGTAAATATTCTCCTGTGTCTTAACAAAAAATCTGTATTGTTTGCTTGTTTGTGACTGAACTTAATGTGTAAATTTGACCAAATATCATGGACTGGTGGATTTTGAAATATTTCAGACCATTTTTTGTTTGCAGTAGGTTCTTGAACAATTTGTGAAATTAGAATGTTGTACCATATTTTTGTTTTGACAACTTGAACTTCTGTTTTCTTGTCACCAAGCAAAAGGAAGAAAGATGGGGCGTCATCCTGCACCTCCTGATGTCGTCTCCTCCCTCCAAAGATTGAGGACCAATGGAATGGTAAAGCAGTTTGAATTTTTTCGCATTTCTTTATCAATGTGTCCTTTCTGAATGGGATGTTTGCTCTTGTAAAATGACTGAGGACCATGTTGATGTCCACTGTCCCTCGATCATCCAGAATCTGCCCAAAGGTGTGAATACCAGCTCCCCTCCAGGATGGGAGATCTAGCGTCCTGCCCTCACAGACCACTTCAGGGTTGTTGAAGATCGGCAGCGAGAGATGAGATCGGTACTGAACGCTTGTGGTTAAGAAAGGTCTGACTTTGTTCCAAGATTGTAGAGCTTCTGAATGTAGTTCACCGATTTGTGATATTTGTGACAGGGATGAAATGGAGCATAGATTGAAAATGTTTTTGGTTCCGAATGAATTCAAGGATGCTTGAAAATAATCATGCCATGTATGTCTGGTTGATGATGTTAAAAAATTGGTGATGAGTTTGATTCTTAAGGCTTGTTTTTTGGATGTGATGTCAATTAAATTGAGTCCTCCCTTTGTATACGGAGCGATGATTGTTTTATGTGCAATCATATTTCTTTTTTGTTTCCAGATAAAATTTGAAATTTCACCGTTTAGTTTGTGCAGAACTGGATTTGGGAGGTCACATACACTAAGAGGGTATATGATTTTAGAGATGACTAAACTGAACATCGGGTGTGTTCAGGGTGGTATGGGCCGTAAACAATGTAGTGCTGTATTGTCAGGGTATGTAGAGTAATAACCAGATCTCCTTAAGTCATGCCCTAAAGCCTCCACCCCACCTAAGTAACACAGATTTGTCTCCAAACCATTAAGGATCAGTTCTTACTCTTCAGTGCCACAATCGGTCATCTGCAGAAAGAAAGATTAATTTTCAATGCGCCACTCATAATTCATCTAGGCCTCCCTGTAAAGGCACCACTCCACTCTGGAGTTAATGGTAGTCGTCAAGATGTGCTGTGGTTGAGATGTCAACTGTATACAGGGAGTCCTCGACTTACGAACGAGTTCCGGACCTAAGGACCGTTCATAACCCGATTTTGACGGAAGTCGGAACCCATAGCATATGCGTTCGTAAGTCCGGATTTTCGTTTGTAAGTCGGAAAATGTCTGCTAGCGCTGCGCCAAACACCCGTTTTTCAACACAAACGTACATACTGGTTCATAAACATGCACAGAACTTTGTTTACAAACGGTTAGCTAACACACTTTCATCTAAAAACACCTAAAAACACATACAGTGCCGTATTTAATGTACAACTGCTGTTTGTAGGTCCGTTCGTAAGTCCGAGTTGCCGTAGGTCGAGGGCACCGTAACTCGAGGACTCCCTGTAGTTGGGAACACAACAGTCCTGGTGTTGTGTCTTGGGTGCCTAGAACCTTCCCAACATGTGTGGGTGTTCCCACTTGCCTATTGGTTCCATCATTGATCCACTGTGACGTCAGCACACCGCACACTCCAGCAAATGGAACAATACGATCACTTGACTTTATGGAAACCCACAAAGAATTACCAGCACAAACTTCACCCAGTGCTGATGATGCTGCTAAATGCATCTATGATGTATCTTCTCTGGCTGCTGAACGTCACTCTCTGAACTGTTGGACGCTCCATCAACTGCCAGATAACACGTCCAACTCACTTTTGATGCCATTTACGCTCTCTGGTTCTAGACATGACAACTCGTTTCTGGTTTGCATGTGCACCAAATCACATCTGAATAGGACCGTTCGTTCTGGGTGCTTCACTTGGTTTGAGCAGTTTGTGGATTCACTAAAAATACTGAACATGGCAACAAAATTGTGTGAACTCTGTTTTCTATAATGTTCCATCAAGAATATTTTTTGGATAGGTGCAACAGTTTTCATTTGATTGTATAAACTACTGTAAAAATAATATTTTGAAGACATTGTGATCTGTTTATTTGTGGATAATATGGCTATTTTCAGTTGAATTGTCTCTAATATCACATAATCCCTCAATGTTGATGACAAATTTATAGTACATAATAATACACTTTTATTTTGTTGTAGACAGCTAATTAAAAGCACAATCCTTCTGTTGTTACATTTACAAAATGTGCTTTTGTCAGAGTCAAACTATCATTGCACAAAGAATGAAATGTTGTAATGAAAGCTCCTTCAATGCTATAATTTTGTTTTTGTATGTGTTGTCTGGTATAATTGTGTCCTGCGGTGCCTCGCTGACTCAATTTTGTGTGCGTTGTTGTGTGTCAGCTGTCTGTTTGTTGTGTTTCCACATGTCACAGTGAGCCATCCGTGTGCTTGTCATTGCCATACTGACTTTGCGGTGACATATGCCTCCTTCTTGACTCCCAGACTGACAGGGTGGTTGCCGTGGTGAATCCAAAGGGATGTTGGAACAAATCACACCTCGTCCTCTTCCTTCCTCTGAGTGACATTCAGTCTGTCACTCATTCTCCCTCCATCCTTTACAAGCACAACTAAATCGTACTGTGTGAAATATATGAAATGATCCACCACTTAACAGACAACAAATGATCTAGAAGTGAATGTTTTTTTGTTGTTGTTTGTTTTTTAATGAGTAAAGCAATTGAAACCAAAGTAATGTTAATACAGTTACTTTGGCTCAACAATCCTGGTAAAAAAAAATCCAACACATTTAAACCAGGTCCTCTGGACAGTTTCTATTTTTGGCCATGGTCAAAAACAAAAGGTCACTTTGGCTTAGCTGCCTTAGACGAGTCGATGGGGGAGAGGGGGGGACTCCAGAAACCATCTTATCACCATCAAACTGGTTGGCCCAATAGGTGAGTGTGCTGCTTATGGGACTGAGTTTGTTGCAGCTCCTCATACTGATGAAGTTCTTTGGGTGAAGGACGATACATTTCAACAACAAAAAAGAAACTGTCCAGAGGACCTGACTTAAAATTGTTCAACAGTTACTTTGGATTTTGTTTTGAATTTGTGTCTTCACAGACTGGACAGGTGGACTTTCCTCTCCATTTGATTTTGGAGCAACATTGCCTTACAGACATCTGCTTGTTCATTACAATTTCTTAATTTCTAATTTGACCTGCTACAGAACAAAACAGCAGATCTGTTTAAACCAGAGGTGGGCTTTTTCCAAAGGGCCACACCAGGATGTTTAAAGCAATCTAAGGGCTGCTTAGATAATTAGAAAATAAATATTCTTTATGACAGATAATCTAGAAAACTTTTTTCTTATTGTAGCATAGTTAGCATGGTTTATAAAACAAGTCCAATAATTCTCAGTCGGGTCATCTGGACAGTTTATTTTTTATCGAGACGTTTCGCCCTCTATCAGGAGGGCTTCATCAGTCTGAGGAGTTCCAGTAAACTGTTTCCCCACCAACCAGTAAACTTCTTAAGTGGACCAACCAGTTTGCTGGAGCTAAGATGGTTTCTGGGGGCCGTCCTGTCCCTCGCCGAGTGGTTCAAGTCAACAAGGTTCATGCTCAATCATCCAGGTATCAAATCTAATAATTCTCAGTCAGGTCATCTGGACGATTTCTTTTTTATAAAGACATTTTGCCCTCTATCCGGAGGGCTTCATCAGTCTGAGGAGTTCCAGTAAAATGTTTCCTGTCAAAAAGAAACTGTCCAGATGACCTAACTCAGAATTATTGGATTTGACACCTGGATGACTGTGCATGAACTTTGTTGTTATAAAACAAGTCTTTCCAAAATCCTTTAGGACTATAAGACCTGGTTTGTAAACTGGCTTTTCTGACAATATATTACACATGTTAGCTTAACATGTTACACGTGTTAGCAGAAATATGCAAAACAAACGTATATATTTGTGTTTCTAAGTCTTTAAAGTGTGTCTGACGTGATTTTTTTACTATGCATAAAATTGCTCAAAATACATATCTTTTATCATTTAAATATGTTCGTTTTTGCAAAAAAAAGATAAATCAATTAAATTTTGCTTTTAAAGTGATTTTAAACTTTGCGCCGTGTTTATTCATGGGAAATCCGATTACGGTACACATGATTGCAACATCTGTGACGTAGTATTGGGCAGAGGCTGTGATGAGTTCCACTGTGATGAGTTCCACTACCTGCAGCACTACCTCCTGATTGGCCGTTGATTTCCACCAGCTGGCGGCCATCCTTCGGATGAGGACCTTCCACTATTTAAGGCTGCAGTCTAGGGTGACTCATCGCTGGAGCATTGATTCCTGTTTATGGTATTTATGCTTTCAGCCAGTGGTGGGCAAATGAACGCTAGGTAGCGCTAAAGTGCTAATCCGCTTACAGTGGACCTAAACTTTTTGTCAGCGTTTTTGTGAATTGACTAACTTTTGTAATTCATAAGCGGATTTGTGCTATTTTTATTTAAAATGCAGTACCGCTATTAACTAATTATCTAGCAGTAAAAACCAATAAACAGTTATTTAGAGAGTCAGAGAGTCAGAGAGTCTTTATTGTCATTTGCACCGCATGTGGTACATGTGATGAAAACGAGATTATGTACACGGGGTCCCAGTTACATCCAACAACAAATGCAAGAGAAAAACAGTAATAACATCTAGAACTAACTAAGAAAAACATCAACTAGTAATACACTAAGCTTAATATAGTGGGAATAAACAGCAGCACGAACATGAGTTTGTATGAGCAGATGATCACAGATGAACACAGATGAACACAGCGACAAGAAAACAGATCAGCATCAGTATGATGTGATATTTTGCAGTGTTTATATATATATTTTTATTTTTTTTTATTCATGAGTCTAACAGCCTCAGGGTAGAAGCTGTTCCTCAGTCTAGTGGTTCTACACTTGATGCTCCTCAACCTCCGTCCTGAGGGGAGTGGGGCAAAGAGTGAGTGTGCTGGATGAGTGAGGTCTTTCATGATGCAGGTCGCTCTTTTTCTGCATCTGGAGGTGTAAATGTCTGTGATTGTGGGGAGACTGACTCCAACAGACTTCTGTGCAGCCTTCACCACTCTCTGCAGAGCTTTCCTCTCTTCAACTGTGCAGCCTCCATGCCACACGTTGATGCTGGAGCACAGGACACTCTCCACTGCACACCTGTAGAACGAGGTGAGAACTGGGCTGCTCAGACCAGCACGTCTCAGCCGTCTGAGGAAGTAGAGTCTCTGATGACCTTTCTTGATCAGGCTGGTGGTGTTGTTGCTCCAGCTGAGGTTATCATTCATGTGTACACCCAAGTATTTGTAGCTGGAGACCACTTCCACTGCAGACCCACCTATTTTCAGTGGGGCGTGGGTGTGTTTGTTCCTTCTGAAGTCCACAATCATCTCCTTTGTCTTCTTCACATTCATGTGAAGATTATTCTCTTTGCACCAGCTCTCCAGGTGTTCCACCTCCTGTCTGTAGCTGGACTCATCATTGTTTGTGATGCATCCCACCACCGCTGTATCATCTGCAAACTTAACAATATGACAGCCTGGAAGTGTGGCTGTACAATCATATGTGAGCAGAGTGAACAGAAGGGGGCTCAGCACACATCCCTGAGGAGAGCCAGTGCTGAGGGTTATGGTGGAGGAGGAGAAGTTGTGGATCTTCACGGACTGTGGTCTGTCTGTTAAGAAGTCTAGTACCCAGTTACAAATAGAGGGGCTTAGTCCAAGTGTAGATAGTTTGTCTATCAGAGTTTGGGGGATCATGGTGTTGAAGGCAGATGTGAAGTCCACAAAGAGCAGACGCACGTATGAGTCCTTCTGATCCAGGTGGGTGAGAGCAGTGTGGACCACGGAAGAAATGGCGTCCTCTGTTGATCGGTTCTCACGGTATGCGTATTGATGAGGGTCCTCATTGATGTTGACGGTTGCCTTGATGTGGGACAAGCTCTTTTACAAGACATTTACAAGCTCTTATGCTGCTTGTTTTACCTTTTTCCCCACCGTAAAGAGCACAGAGGAGGAAGGGTGTGGAGGGAGTGGGGCAGAGCTGAGAACAGACTCGGATCTACCATGTAGGTCAGGGGTGCTCACACTTTTTCAGCATGTGAGCTACTTATAAAAAAAACCAAGTCAAAAAGATCTACCCAATACAAAAATGCAAAACATATAATTATCTTCAAATGTATTAAGGATTCTTTTTATGTACAATGTACCTATGTTGATGTACCTTGCATAACTGAATAAGCCAATATTGCACAACACATGTAATAAATCAGGGGTCACCAACCCGTAGGGACCAAATGGGGTGATGGTGACAGCAATATAGATTTTTTTAAATTTATTTTAAAAAAAGATGGTAGAAACTGATCCCCACCCCCTTCTTTATAAGAATCTGGTCTTTTACTTTAATTAATAAATGTTAAAAAATCATTAGATATTTTTTTAACTTTATAATGTCATCTCTAAAAAAAACTCCAGCAAATCTAAAGTGGTCCACAGGCCACCAGTTGATAACCACAGCTGTAGCAGGTTGTTATGGCTCCGGACACGTTTAATTTAGTGAACAAAGGCATAAAAATGGCTCTTTTGGTACGGAGATTTACAGCGGTGTATTTTACAGACTGTCCCTGAACGCAGCGCGAAAGTGTGTTTTGCAAACGCTCGCGCTGCGGGACAGGGAAACGTGCAGAGAACAGAGAGTAGTCAAGGAGGTTATGCTGTATGAAAAGTGTCTCGTATGATTTTAATAATAAAGCCACGTCAACTCCCAACCAGTATGTTTAAGCGTGCAGAGAAACATCACAGCGTCACTCACCCGGAAGATGGTGGGGGCGTTTCGCTTTGAAGTTGCTGCTGTCCGAACAGGGATTTTAGTTCCTCCACCTTTCTCTTTCTCACCTGGCTTTTGGGTGGGAAGTCCATGTCGTATTTTCCATGAACAGTCCGAAATCTGATTGTTTTAGCTTGGTATGTTTCGCTGCGTTTCACCTTCGCGCCGTTGTTTTCAGAAACTGCATGCATAATGACCTAAAGCTCTCATCTGATTGGTTGCCGTGTATGTCAATCAAGTGATGGGAGGATACAACTCAAGATTCAGTTGTCATCTGATTGGTTGCCCTGTATGTCAATCAAGTAACGGGATGTTTGATTGGCTGACAATTTTTTTAATGTCACGCTACGGGAAAAAAAAAAAAGTCACGCTGCGATCGACCAGTAATGCCTCCGCGATCGACCGGTCGATCGCGATCGACGTAATGAGCAGGTCTGATGTAGGTAAATGCCTGTAGGTCCCATTTCAGCAGTGGCCCCGGCCCCGCCTCGCCCCGTGCAGTCACCTAATCACTAACATTGATCCTGCTTGTTAATGTACATTTAACATAAAAATAATTATAGTTACGATGAAAACGATCATTAAATACGCAATAAAAAAAACGGTCGATTTCTTTATCCCCCTACTAAAAATGGACTATTCCATCTTGACATCTTCCGGGTCAGACGTGAACTCGGGGGCTAGTTCTGTGGCTACTGGTTGTGCTGGGTACTTGGATAAATCCGTAGAGAACCCCGCTGTTTCAAGCCAAATTAACGTGGCCGGATGATTTTATTGAGGGTTTTGTGTCGACCATTTGACGGTGAGTCGTTATTTTTATGTATTTTAGTTACTTTTCATTAAATCTGTTGACTACCTATAGACGCTAACTCTGTGTCTGCCTATTGGTAGTGCTGGGTTACTAATGGATAAATCCGTAGAGAACCCCGCTGTTTCAAGCCAAATTAACGTGGCCGGATGATTTTATTGAGGGTTTTGTGTCGACCATTTGACGGTGAGTCGTTATTTTTATGTATTTTAGTTACTTTTCATTAAATCTGTTGACTACCTATAGACGCTAACTCTGTGTCTGCCTATTGGTAGTGCTGGGTTACTAATGGATAAATCCGTAGAGAACCCCGCTGTTTCAAGCCAAATTAACGTGGCCGGATGATTTTATTGTGCGTTTTGTGTCGACCATTCGACGGCGAGTCGTTAGTTTCATGTATTTGGGTTACTTTCATGTATAAATGCGGTGGCGACACACCCGTGTATTTGAGATTTAAACGTGGTTTTAGGGATTAAAAGATCATTCTATTTTTTGTTAATTTCGTGGCCGAATAGAATATATGTACGTAAAGTATTAAATAAATCCTTTGATTTTTGTAATTTCATCCTTTTAGGATCATTTTTGTTACTTTTCAGTTGGCAGTGTAGTGCAAATATTGATAACGCTGCCGGCTATATATAAATATATATATATATATATATATATATAATATATATATATATATATATATATAATATATATATATATATATATAATATATAA
>JBBPBX010045779.1:0-26861 GCA_038048925.1 Garcialebias charrua | reverse complement strand
AATATATTTTTAACATATTTCTTCACTCTGTCACTATCTACTGACAAACTGATGTTAGACCAAGTAATCTCTGAAAAAAACTATAGTCCCCTTGCTTCTCTATCAGCATTTATAAAAACACTGAAAACACAGAGTGACCAGGACAATGACCAGCCAATCAAAACAGAGTTGTTTGTCACGCCCCAACCCACGCCCCCGCCTGTCACTCACAGCCTCAGCGTTGCGGCTCGTTCTCATTCAAAGGATTGCAAAGCGATGCAGGACTGTTTTGTATGTGACACAAATTTATTAAATATCCCTTCTTCATCACAGAGCTGGACTTTTATTTTGTTTTTTTGCAAAAAGTCAAGTGATCGCTTCATCCTCCACTCACAGGAATGAGGAACGCTGACAGACATGAGGAAGTCACGAGCGAATTAATCATGTCCAAACGTTGCTTCGTGAACCTCTGCTGATTTCTGCTGGATTTTCTGTTGTTGGACAACTGCTCCATGGTTTTATAATATTTTTAAAAGGTTTTATTATCATATAATCACAGAACTTTGCAGCGCTCCGAGCGGACATGTAGAGGAGGCGGAGCATTCCATTCCAGACATTCCAGAGCTGCGCTGACAGAAAGAGGAAATCACGAGCGAATTAATCATGTCCAAACGTTGCTTCGTGAACCTCTGCTGTTTTCTGCTGGATTTTCTGTTGTTGGACAAGTGCTCCATGGTTTTATAATATTTTTAAAAGGTTTTTATAACATATAATCACAGAACTTTGCAGCGCTCCAGCAGACACACAGCAGGGGGCGGATCCCAAGTTCAACAGAGAACGGACTGTGGCTCCCCCTCTGAGCCTTATATAGCTCTGAGGGGAGGGAGCAGAATGCTTTTCTGCGCTGAAAATATTTCTAAGTCCCAGTGTGTTCAAAAACTGCACACCCCACCTTTAAGCACAGCTCTGGTCAAATCAGATGGCTGCTTGTCCTGAGCCTGGTTCTGCTGGAATTTGCTTCTTGTTATGAGGGAGTTTTTCCTTTTCATTGTTGCCTTGTGCTTGCTCAGGATGGGAGACTACAATGAAATAATAATAATAATACTTTATTTATAAAGCCCTTTAAAACAACCACAGCTGCAACAAAGTGCTGTACACATAAAATCAAGAACATTTAAACACATAAAAAATAAAACAGATGTTAAAACATTAAGATCAATAAAAACAATGATGATGATTATCCGATCAGTCGCATCCAACTTTCGGTCATTTTATGAATCTTCGTACTCCACGCCTTCCTGTCTTTCACCAATTCTTTCAATTCCGCAATTGGCATATTCATTGTTGTCGTGATTGTATTGAGCCATCTTGTTCTTTGGTGGCCTTGTCTTCTTTTTCCATTGACTTTTCCAAGCATCATTGACGTTTCTAAAGAATCAGCGCGCATCACGTGGCCAAAATATGAGAGCTGCTGTTTGGTAATTTTGCCCATTAATGACATTATCGGTTTGACGCGGTCCAAAACTGCCTTGTTCTTCATCATGGCAGTCCAAGGTATTCTTAGCATTCTCCTCCAACACCAAAGTTCAAAAGCTTCCACTAACCCAGCCGTGTAACTGGAAACAGCTGCACTCTGGTCCCAAGCCCGGATAAATGGGGAAGGGTGGAGAAAGCAATGGCAAAGTACTCCACTATCTTGCCGAAATACTTTATGGTTCATAATGAAACGCTTTCACGTATAGTATTGGATGGTAGGACCCCTGGGCCAGAACTCATATAGCTACCAGGGAAGAGCAAGGCCGTGGTTCGAGTAGCTCAGGTATTAATGACGCGGGCAGGACAAATCCATTAGGACTCCTGTCTGCTGATGCAGCCGCAAGCGAAAAGACTCATCTGCGCTTATCAAGAATCCTCAAATTTGGAACATGGAACATCCATGGCATGAACACGGGCAAACTGGAAATCGTAAAAAATGAAATGCAATGGCTCAACATCGACCTTTTGGCCATCAGCAAACTTCACTGGACAGGAAATGACTATTTCAACAGCGATGGTTACACTATTTTCTATTCCGGCAATGATACAATCAAGCGAAATGGAGTAGCTTTCATAAAAACAATAAAAACAATAAAAACAGTGCAGAAAAAATTCAGTCTGTGCTAAAAGCCAAGA
Organism: Garcialebias charrua; assembly: GCA_038048925.1. Lineage (NCBI taxonomy): Eukaryota > Metazoa > Chordata > Actinopteri > Cyprinodontiformes > Rivulidae > Garcialebias > Garcialebias charrua. The sequence continues at coordinate 24,710 of JBBPBX010045779.1, read as the reverse complement.
AGTAAAAATGTGTTTTTAGAAGAGTTTTAAAAATGGACAGTGAGCAAGGGCGTAGATTTCATCTCATTATTGGGGGGGACCATAAACAGGGAAATTTTTTAAGAGCAATTTTGGGGGGGTCGGCAAAGTTACAGTGAAATGTAATGCAAAATGTACAGAGGGAAGTTTATCCAAACTGCATGCATATACTATGCAGAATAATCAGCAATAATATTGATTTAAATGGCATGTATTTAGTAGTCTTAATACTACTATTAATCAGTACAATAGTGACACTCATTACTCTTATAAAAAATTTAATGTGTTCAATCTTTGCCACTTGTCAAAATGACAAGTGGCAAAATGAGAATTTTGCAAAATAGGTCCCCTCTAAATATTGTTTAAATTTCTGTTTGGCTTGTATTCATAGATTGCTGTGGTCAGTGTCACTGATAATCTGGTACCACACCTTCCCAAAATCTTAAAGCTAAAAAAAAACAGTTTTCAAGGAGAAGAAATACTTTAATGCAGGGGTCACCAAACTTTTTGAGACTGAGAGCTACTTCAGTGGGACCAAGAGGCACAAAGGTCCACTTGTTCGTTCCAAACAAATTTGCATGGTTCAACTTTAATTATAGTATTAATAATAATACATTTACATACATGTGAATATATGACTGCCTGATCACATCTGATCTGGTCTGTATTATTAAAGACTCCACACAATGATTTAGCTTGGTAAATATGATCAATTATTATTGATAATTACCAGTAGTGATTAGAACTCTCAATCAAGAACTTGAGTCCTCAGTTTGAATCCTTTTTGGTTCTTCTGTGCAAATGTAAATTGTTCTTAGCTTTGACTGGGAGTGTGGATGGTTGTTTGTCTCTTTGTCTGTCTCTGTGATGGACTGGAGACGTGTCCTGGGTGTCTCTGGTGACCTGTCCTGGGTGTCCCTGCCTTCACACAAAAGCAGCTGAGATTGGTTCCAGTCCTAAACAAGGGGGCATAATGGATTACTTATTAACTGATATTTAAACATAAAACACTATTTCTTTTATGTTAAACTCAATCTGTAACATTTGAAATTCATTGTATTTTATAAATATTTTATTAACTGTTTTGTAGAAATGAACACGTTTGTAACATTCATTCAAAATATGCCTTTTACTATTAACAAATCTGTAGCATTTTTTAAGAACCTATTAAGAATAAAATCTTCCAGTTGCAGATACAAAATATCAATAATGTAATTGTAATATAATAAACAGTGACTTTTTTATTAATCATGTGACATAAGTATTGATCCTCAACATTTTTTATAATAATTTATTTAGAAAGCCCTTTAAAACAACCACAGCTGCAACAAAGTGCTACACATATAAAATCATTTTAACTAATCATCACATCTTCTCTACTCTTTTTAAATTATTTATCTTTCACATATTTTATCATTACTTCTTTCAAGAGCTCCACACCTGAAAATATGATGAATGTGAATCCATCCTGCTCAAAGCTGCGCTGACATTCTTCTGTCTGTTGTGAGCCAGTTAGCATTGAAGCTAGCGTGTTAGCTGATGAAGTGTCGCTCCTCGTTGCGTTTTGCTGTTGCTACAGCCACTAATGAGACACAGACACACTTGTCTTTCAACACTGTAAAATACCTTTTCCTCCCAGTCACTGTCACCTATGTTTTAAGTAGCTACTTACTGGAAGTTAATAGTTTGTGCTGCAGCTCACTCCCACCCAGCGGCTCCGCGCCGGAGCCTGTGACTCCGGTGCTTTTGTTGTTCCTTGTAAACATTGGACTAAACCATTTGCCAACAGAGAAGGGGGGGGGGCAAAATTTCCTTTTTTTTCTTAGAATAATGGCGGATTTCTCTCTTTTTTTGCCTTTTTATATTTATATTGTTTAAAGACACGGTTTCCTTTATTGAATTATTGGGGGGGACAGATCTATATTTCCCCAAGATTGGGGGGGTCCGGACCCCCCCGACCCCCCCAGGATCTACGCCTATGAGTGAAGGAGCTCATCTGATGGGAAGAGGGAGATCGTTCCAGGAAGATTCATTGTAATCCGCTGGCTACCCTGCCCTACTCTACTCTACCCTACCCTACCCTACCCTATGTTAGATAAATAATATTACCAATTGAATTTTATATATATGAATGTATTTGTTCAGTTCCACGAGATAATTTCTGTTGTGACTTGGCACTACATAAATAAATTGAACTGATTCATGCAACGTTCAGCTGTTCTCTGATGACTATGTGGTGATGGGGTTTATTATAGGGGGTTATAAATCACAGAGTGGATATCTTTGGGTAGTGGTCCATCAGGAATCATCTGCTCATGAATGTGGCTACGATCAAAGAAACGGTGGTCAACTTCAGTCGCAGAAGTTTGCATATACCACTCAACAATATCCTGGGTGACGATGAAGTGGAGGTTGTGGACATCTATAGTAGTTGGCTGTGAATGTGTACAATAGGCTGGACTGGGGAAGTAACAGTGATGCTGTGTAGAAGAAGAGATGAGATCATTCTTATTTTTTCCCCCCAAACGCAGTTCCTTCAATGTGTGCAGTAAGCTTTTGCAAATCTTTTATCAGTCTGTGGTGACAAGGGCCATCTTTTGTGTTGTACTTTGCTGTGGGAGCAGCATCAGTGCCAAAGATGCAGCAGGCTTAAACAATAATTAATAAGGCTGAACTATACTGTTCTAAAATTACTTTTTTTTTAGTAAGATGTGGCAACAAATTATTTTCCTTCAGGGATGACTAAAGTATCCATTCATTCCATCCAACATTCAGTCATTCAAATCCAATGTGATCTTGATTGCTTCAGAGTAGTTGATTTCTCATTACTCCTGTCATTCATGTGACAAATGGACTGCACTTATACAGTACCCTTTTCTCTTATCAAGATACTCAAAATGCTTTACAATCTGTGCCCTCATTTACCCATTCATACAGCTCTCTACTATTTCTGTACAAAGAATAATCAGAGCTTTATCACATTCACACACCAATGGGACACACATCAGAGGCAATGAGGGGTTCAGTGTCTTGCCCAGGGACACTTCAGCATGCGATTCCTGGTGGAATCGAACCCCCAACTCTTGCAATGGAGGACAACAGCTAATCATTCAGCCACAGCCATCCATATATGTAATATATAAACTTTATTTTTTTCCAAACTGAGTCTGTTCAAAAAGATATCTACTGTAACAGGTAAGATAATGTATTAAGTGCTCATACATTTTCCACAGATGCTCACTTCCAAATGGTTGAAATATCCCTTCAGTGCTTCCATCAAAGACATGGAAAAAATATTTAAATTAAAACACAGATCCATTCCAACCACTGCATATCTGTTTATTATTATTATTTTAGATGCTTCCTATTTTTACAAGTTTAAACTTTATTTCAAAGCTTTAGTTTGGGAAACTTTGGGTCGGGCTCTCCAATCTCTGGTGATGAGGTCACCAAGGTGGTTAAAAAGCTCCTTGGTGGCAGGGCCCCAGGGGTAGACGAGATTTGCCTGGAGTTTCTTAAGGCTCTGGATGTTGTGGGGTTGTGTTGGCTTACACAACTGCAATATTGCATGGACATCAGGGCAGTGGTGTAGTCTACATTTTTGTAGTGGGTATACTGTGCTTAGAAACCAAAGTACACTGGTTAGTACAATGTAATCGTTAATATATTTTGATTTTTAAGCGTATTGAACATTTCCCAATTTTTTTTCTTATGTTTATGAATAAATGAACAACAAACATTGTACAACAGTTGGCTTTGTATTAAAATCATGTTAGAGAATTTATGCAACAGTATCAAAGCACAGCGTTACATACCGTTAGATTGTTTCGGAAGCGTTCAACTGCCGTTTAATGTATCGATGACACGTGTCTAATGATAAGTCATGTGTCATTGGGCACTTTTAAGTGGATATACTGAAATTCTTAAGCTTTTCTAGTGGGTATACTCCGTATGCCTGAGTATCACATAGACTACACCACTGCATCAGGGGCAGTTCCCCATGATTGGTAGACCAGGGTGGTGGTACCCTTATTCAAAAAGAGGAGCCGCAGAGTGAGTTCCAACTACAGGAGGATCACACTCCTTGGTAAGGTCTATTCAGGGGTTCTGGAAAGGAGGGTCCATCGGATGGTCAAACCTCGGATTCAGGAGGAGCAGTGTGGTTTTTGTCCTGGTCGTGGAACACTGGACCAGCTCTACACCCTCAGCAGGGTCCTGGAGGGTGTATGGGAGTTTGCCCAACCAGTCTAAATGTGCATTGTGGACTTGGAGAAGGCATTTGACTGCATCCCTCGGGGAACACTGTGGATGGTACTCTGGGAGTATGGGGTACCAGACCCTTTGATATGTGCTGTTAGGTCCCTGTATGACCAGTGTCAGAGCTTAGTCCGCATTGCCGGCTGTAAGTTGGGCTTGTTCCCAGTGGGAGTTGGACTCCGCCAAGATTTCCCTTTGTCAATGATTCTGTTCATAACTTTTATGGACAGAATTTCTAGGTGCAACCAAGGTGTTGAGGGGGATCTGTTTTGGTGGCCTTAGGAAGGTGTCTCTACTTTTTGCAGATGATGTGGTCCTATTGGCTTCATTAGATCATGATCTATAGCTTTCGCTGGAGTGGTTCACAGCTGATTATGAAGTCACCGGGATGTGGATCAGTGCTTCCAAATCTGAGGCCATGGTCTTGAGCCAGAAATGAGTGAAATGTTGGGGAGGAGGTTCTGCCCCAAGTGAAGGAGTTTAATTATCTTTGGGTCTTGTTCATGAATGAGGGAAAAATGGAGTGAGAGATCAATAGGTGGATAGGTGCAGCGCCTGCAGTGAAGTGGGCACTGTTCCGGTCTGTCGTGGTGAAGAGAGAGCTGAGTCAAAAGACGAAGCTCTCAATTTACCAGTCGATCTATGTTCCTACCCTCATCTATGGTCATGAGCTTTGGGTTGTGACCGAAAGAACGAGATCACAGATACAAGCGACTGAAATTAGTTTTCTCCACAGGGTGTCTGGGCTCTCCCTTAGAGATAGGGTGAGAAGCTCAGTCATCCGGGAGGGACTCAGAGTAGAGCCGCTACTTCTCCACGTCAAGAGGAGTCAGTTGAGGTGGCTCAAGGCATCTGGTTAGGATGCCTCCTGGACGCCTCCCTGGTGAGGTGTTCCGTCCCACCAGGAGGAGACCCAGAGGAAGACCAACATCCTGGATGGACCATGTTTCTTGGCTGGCCTGGGAACGCCTTGGGATTGCCTCTGAGGAGCTGACTCAAGTGGCTAGGGAGAGGGAAGTCTGGGCCTCCTTACTTAGGCTGTGTAATAGATTAATGCTGTTGGTAAGGTATTTAAACACTTACTGAGTCTGGCATTATTGTAGATGTGCAGTTTATGAGCAGACTTTAATCTTGCACAAACTGCCACCAAAGTGCGAGTTCTTCCTTTTTCCGATACTAAATTGTTTTTACTGTGATTAGACAAGAATGTAATTTCACAGGAGACTTCAATTTATATTGGTCTACCAAAAAAATAGACCTTTTATTGAAACTATCACAAAAATTACATTAAACATTTGTATCGATATTAGCTCTGATTTAATAACTACGTTGACAAGAATTCAAATTAAAACAAACAGACAGTTGGACCTTTCTGTTGGCACATTACTTAAAGTTTACCATGATGAAAACAAACATAAGGAGGAGTTTAAGGAGGAAAGATAAAAAATTGAAAGGAAATGGTTGAATCTTATCTTGAGATGTTTAACCAGAGATAGCACCCTCTGCTCGGTTTCGGCTGGACGTCCGTACCGTGATGAAACACTTTTACCTTCGTGAAGATGATCCTGTCTCGACTCCGGTAAATTAGTCAAGCCAGACGTGCATGCTGCTGCGTTTTACAGGCGACCACTTTCATCTTGCCACGGTCTCGAGACCGTCTGCTTCGGCCTCCTAGAGTGATGCCTGGTTCTGGTTTTGTTCAAGATAGCTTCCAGAAAGAGAGTCACCGCTTGGAGCTGTGACACTCGAAGGGGTTCACAGCTGACGTGCTGTTTGAACCTTTGCTGAAGACGTGGGTCGAGTTGGCACAATGACCGGGCGTCTCCTGCTTTCTCCAGGGAGAGATGCCAGGTGTCAGTTAGTTCTCTCCCAAAACTCTAAAGCCAAAAATGCAGGAAGTGCCCTTTAAGAAGGGGGTGTGACTTAGTCACATACTTCCTGCTGATTGGCTGTCCATCACTAGAGAAGGAGTGACTTTGCAAGTGAGTGAGTTTGAGTGACAGATGATAGGGTAGACAAAACATAGAAAACATAAGTGAGAAGATGCAGGTGCATGTGATTTGTTTTGAGAACAGATTCATTGTTTTTAGAAAGGACGGGAGACCGAAAGCAAGCTATGTCTAGCACTTTTCCTTCGAAACAAAAACAGTTCAAACAAATACGAAGGATTGTTCCTTCAACTTTAGACACTTATTCTGCATAGAGCAGACAGTTTAAAGCACGATCATTCTGAGATGTTCTCTTAACTTTGTCATATTTAAAATATACCATCTTAGTAAAATCATCATTGAGATGACAAAAATACTGTTTGATCAATTCTGAATTAACACACATTAAAGAGAAAGTTCAATCTGATTAATTAGTGTCCATTAATTCATAATAATTGTAAAAAATATAAGTGTCCATTTGTCTCCTTGAGGGCCTCAAGAAGGTGTAACACTTAGAGTTCCAGAGAGATGCAGAGAGGTGTACTTGAAGGTCAAGCCTAAAATATCAGAGGCTAGGTGTATCACTACAGTCCCCCTTTTTGGAAGTCATCGCCTGTCCTTGGAGATGAGTTCCAACACGAAAGGATACCACCGAATGTCTCTGACCTCTATGCAATCCAGCAAGTGGAAAAAAAAATCAAAAAAAAGTTCAAAATTATACTCCCATAATGTTTTGGAAATTCCATACTGTTCGTAGGTAATCCCTTTGCGGTAAGCTTTCAATCCTTTGGAAAACATAGTCTGTTAACCCATGGAAAACTGAGTCTGTGATCCCTTGGAAACAAAGTCTTATAATCCACAACGGTAAATCCACAACGATGGGGGTTATTGATTTCATCAGCAAGAATGGTTTTTAATCAGCATGTAGAGGGGATCCCTCGATTGAAGCAGAGGAGGCGGGCCTTGGATGAAGGTTGAAGACCAACGTTGGATCAGCAGGTCCCCACATCGAAGGTTGCAGGCTGGATGGCTTCCAGTCGGTGCCACCCTGGTTCAATGTGTCATGCAATTATGTGGTTTTAGGTGGGCTTATGATAGGGATTCTACATTAAGCCTTACCTATATGCACCTGGTATGTAAGCTATCATGGATTAGATCAGCTACAATTACCAATTAAGGGGTGGATCAATGCTGTAAAAATCAGAAATAGGGATCTATACCTATAGAAATGTGGAGGGCTTCTGTAACGAAGGCCTCTTCATTCAAACTATTCCTCCATTCATTATTTAGTTTAGGTTAAACTAAAATAAAAAAAATGAAACTAGTTTGGTCTAAATGTCTGTTGTCTTTTAGACGAACGACGCAAGATTTGGTATTCCCTATAAATTTTGAAGTCTATGGCGAGACTCATCAAAATGAATAGATCTAGAATAGAAACGATCGAATCGGTTCTACCTAAATGATTGGGAGATCAGTGTAGATTATAGTACCTTAAGTAGTATTAATCTACAATGACTTTTCAAAGATTGAGATCTTTAACAAAATGAACAGCATGTTGGCATAGTTAAAATCCATTTAAGTCTTCAACTAATCAACAATCAAAACCTCTTTGGCTGGGAGTGTTCAGAAAACAATAACAACTTCAATAACAACAAAAGTCGCAATCAAGCAACTAAAAACAACGTTTCACTACAACAAACTCGCTCTGGTCGTCAGATTCCAACGTGTCACACACAAGAAAAACAGTTCTTAGCTTTATAACCGATGTCAATCGGTGGCCGCGTACAGGTCTTCTGAAAGATTAAATTGATAAATTGTTTTTGTAGCCTAAGTGCTCATAACGTGTTGGCTTAGTTTTGCATCCTGGTTTTGGGCTTATAAGAATAGTTCTGGCTGGTGGAGTGTCCGGGAGTTGCTGATCGTGGCATTGTCTGGATTATTTGCCGATGGAATTATTTTATATTTCACATTTCGACGTCTGTTTGAAGCTGCTGAGTGATAAATGTTTTGTCTGTGCTTGTGAGACGTTTCATTACGTGTCGCGAGGCTGCATGCATTTTTCATTGTGGTGACCGCCGTGTCACGATCCTGCTTCATTCTATTACATCTGCGATTTATTGTTGAAGGTCTGTTTCACACATATGCTGCTCCATTAAGTGCCTTTTTCTGTTACAACGTGTGTTGCCGAGGTTCGGGAAAACCCACTCCGCTTGGACCGGATGTATTCCGGTTCCGTTTGACGTAAAGTCCGCTGTTGTACACAGTAGCGCTGCCTTCTTTGGAGGGCGTGGAAGTTAGCTTGGATGTGTTGTGCTCGTTAACAGAATTTTCTGCGGTGTAAAAATACGTTTATTTTGTGAGAGAAGGGTCTAGAACCTTGGGTCGAGCTATAATGCTAAACGGTAACGAGACAAGATGGCTGCTTAAAACGCTGTGATTGGTCCATTGTGTGTCGCGTTCAAGAACGTTGGTTTCTGTAGACTCTGGTTGTCAGATTCATTTTTGTACACATTTCTGACGGTTTATTTGTGTTGTTTAAGTTCTATGCACGTGATATCGTCGAAGACTGGCTTAACCGCGGTGTTTTGCGATATTTATGACTGTTTTAGAACGTTAAAAAGTCCGTTCCTCGCTAGAGTTCAAAAGACCGCAGGTCCGTGAACGCACCGCTCGAACGGCACGTCGCACGTGGGCGGCGTTAGGTTTGGAAGACACAATTTCCCATGAACACTTGGGTTTTAGAACTACAGTTCTGTCTTCGCTGTGATTGGTCGATTACGCTGTGAGTGTTGACGCTTGCGCAGTGGGTGAAGCCCGCTCCTCGTCAACTTTCACTTCACAGCTGCTAGTCCCAGACGAGTTTCCGTGCTTGTTTGTCCATTACTGTCATTAAAAAGACTGTTTAAACGCGGTGTTTTTGTGATTTTGATGGGTGGATTGAGTCTGTTGCTCTGTTGACTGCCGATCGCCATGTGACCAGGTCACGTGACACCGATTTTGCCGGTTTTATGAGGACCGACCTTATTTCTTTTAAACGCAGTTTAAAAGGTTTCACAGTTCAACCGATTTTGCTCACATGATTTCGTTTTTGTGAGCCTGGGTTCTGAAGCTGTACCACGTAACGCTTTGGGTCTGTCTGCTTGATGCTTTTCATCCGTGTTAGATGTCTGTGGGCTAAAAGCTGCAGCTTCGCTCACAGGTGATAACAGCACCTCTATAGCGGTCAGATAGAGAAATTACAGTCGCTGTGTTACACTCACTTCCAGCGCTGTGACCCCTGCTGGTTACATTAGAAGACTCAGTCTTCCTGTAATGTGTATATGTTGAATGTTCCTGTTTTAAACGGGAAACATGTTGAGAATGTTGTACACACAGCACCCTTTCATTTGATTTTCACGTATAATCAAATGTTGATGGCAGAACAGTTACACAGATTTAATAGAGACTTGTCTGTTTTTGATAAGCCTTGACACTTTTATCATCAATTCTGTGCAAAACTAGCTCTCTGTCCCTGTGTTTGTAAACTGCAAGTTTAAAATAACACACAGGAAGCATCGTTTGTCTTGGTTTTTCACAAAAAATCACACAAAACTAGCCGAACTTGATGGTCGTCTCACTGATTTTTGACAAATTAATAGGAATCACTGATTTTTTATTTACTTTCACATCCTGGCATCACATGGTGAGAATACACACTGTGAAATGAGACCCACGTTATTTGATTTTTCACAGAACATCAGTACAAAGATGGACGTTCAAACAGGTGAACCACCTGAGGGGGCCTCTTGTTCTGTGTATCCTAGATGGATGGATGGGGGCCTTGGGATTCCTGCCCGTGCTTCCCGCAAAGTGGGGGAATCTGCCTCATCGTATGCTAATTACTTAGCTGCTAGGAACGTCCGTCAGGATAAGTGGGAAAATCCCCTGTCATTCTACGACAGGCTAATCTCGGTCTACTCCGGGGGCAAAACTGTCCCTGGATTAGAGGAAAATATGGAGTTTAAACGTCTTTTCATTATGAATCTTATGCCTTTTCAAATGAAATGTGTTCATTTTCTGGTTGATTGCAAAAAAGATTCTATGGAAGTGATAAGACAATATGCTGCGTCAGTTTTTGAGGCCGAAATACAACCTAGGATACCATCAGAGGTTTGTACAGGTCAAAAGGTCACATCCCACTCGCAGGAAGTAGTAGAGGTTCCCTCTCCTTCAAAGTGCGAGAGGTCACAGGTTTTTCATAATAACATACATCAGCATGGTGCTACGAGCTGTAGGAGTTCTGAACCCCCTGCCCCTCAGGTTGAAAACCTTGAGAGGAGCAGAGAACCACACAAGGTAGGTGTTCGCTCTCTAGATGAACCAAGATGGTTCAGATCGAACCAAAAGAGTTCTCACCTAGGTCTCACAGTGGGTGAACTTCGAGAGAAGTTGATGTCTGGGAACCGTGACCCTTTGAAAAAGGGTCTGTCCCGACATGTGCCCCCGAGAAGCGGCCCTCCTGCCCCTGCCCCTCGAACTGCACAGTTTGAGACATGCAATGAGTCACACATGCTCCAGATTATGGGAACGGCGCCTCCGCGCGAGGACGTGACTGAGGATGTGGTTTGTTTGTCAAATGATTCGAATGTTACAGTGGTTGACCAAGCTGACACAACGTGTGACGTTGTCCTTGATGATAACACAAACAACGTTGTTCATCCTGATGAAGCGACGCGCAGCACTGTCTTTCGCAACAACTCAGTGCACACAGTTGACAACAACAACGTCAACACTGACATAAATGCTGACAGCAAACAAATTGCTGAAAATCCACATCCTGAAGGTCATGAGGCAGACTGCCATCATGATGCTGACAGCGATGATGATTACACAGACAGAGTCACACGTACACAGAAACGTGTGAAAAAACCTGATCGGTTTCTGTGTAACTTTATAAGAAGGGGGATAGCTAAAAGAGCTTACCTGCCACTCACATTGGAAGGGGTCCTCGCGCAAGAAGCGCTCCTGGTTAGCGGCTCAGACGTGTCTACCATGTCAGCCGAACTGTTTGAGGAGCTAAGGACCGCCGCTAACGATGTTGACAGGCAAATACCCTTTGTGAAATACACTTATGGTGAGCAACTGGGCCTCGCAAAGACGAGAACAACCCTAATAGCCATGGTTCACATGCAGATTGGCGAGATGTCACTATACCACCCGGTATATGTGTCTGAACTTGACTCACTCCGGGCTCCATTTGTGGTTGGCCAAGATTTTATAAATCGCTTTGAAGCGATTATAAATTATGGCAATCAGACAATGTGGGCCACAGTGAGCAGTCCACTGCCATTCGTGGTACCTCCCCAAGGTCAGGACACTGACTGTCTAACAGCAGGTACCGCTGAGGTAAAAAAGGATTCCCCAACCGAGACCACAAACCCGGTAAGTGAACCTTCAACTACAGGTGAGACAGAGGAGACTCAACAATTGGACCAGACTCTGGCCCATCACGAGGACCTCCTCTGCGAGCTGACACCTTCAGCACTCACTGAGCACTACCTACCACCGGTAGAAGAAGGTGTGGAGATCCATGGGTCCCACACCGATGACGCTGTACTGTCCTGTGGGACGGGTAATTCGGCAAACAGCCAAGCTTTCAGTGAAGTCTTGGTTCAAGGACATCTGAGCCCACGAAGTGACAGTCTACAACACGCTGACAGTCACTTGGACTTCATTGTTACAGATTTTGAGGACCCCTCCTCAAACAAAAGGGGGGCAGACTCACACTTCCTACCACAGGTAGAGGACGGTGTAGAGGTCCAAGGATCACGCACCGAGAACGCTGTGCTGTCCTCTGGGACAGGTAATTCAGTTATCATCCAAGCTTTCAATGAAACCTTGGTTCAAGAGCATTTGAATCTAGAACTACTCAGAGATGACATAGTTCTTACAGACTCAAAGAGCACCTCTTCATTCATGAAGTGGGAAGACATACATCACAACGACAGAGACACGCCTGCGACGGCGCCGACAGTTGTGACACACCTGCATTACGCAGAAAGAGGTAAACGTACAGAGGTACGTTGGCCGAGACCTATAAGGTTCCTGTACAAGGTTCCCCATAAACTGCGCGAACAGCTTAAACTAAACAATGGCATCCTAACTCGTGCCCATGGACGGACGTCCACACCTGTGCGCTTGGTCCCTCATGACCACAGGGGGGTGAGGTTAGGTCATGCCCATGTCAAGGACAAAGATTTCAATAACCCCACAAACGACAAAGATCTCGGAAACTCACAGACTTCATGGGAAAACAAGGTCGTCCAAACACAGGATAGTAAATAAACTAAACAGTTTAAACTATACTAGTTGCGAAAAGAAACCGTTCAAACTAGAACTTAGAAACGCTAAGCATAAAACCCACAACAAAAACTAACCTTAACATCCGTTTAAATCTGCAGGATTTGATTGACATCAAAGTTGTAAGGTATTTAAACATTTACTGAGTCTGGCATTATTGTAGATGCGCAGTTTAGCCGACTTTAATCTTGCACAAACTGCCACCAAATGCGCGAGTTCTTCCTTTTTCCGATACTAAATTGTTTTTACTGTGATTAGACAAGAAATGCAATTTCACAAGAGGCTCAACTTATGTTGGTCTACCAAAAAAATAGACCTTTTATTGAAACTATCACAAGAATTACATTAAACATTTGTATCGATATTAGCTCTGATTTAATAACTACGTTGACAAGAATTCAAATTAAAACAAACAGACAATTAGGAACTTTCTGTTGGCACATTACTTGACAGATTAATAGCTTATGAAAAATAAGAAATAGGAGGAAGGAGTTCTGGAGCTAAGTTAACTAAAGTTGTTTACTTTGAATCAACCAGGGTGGCAAGCTTTCCCATACGGATCTTAGCTGTACTTCCGACACGTGCAGCATACAAACAACGCCTCTTTACCTGGTGACGAGACGTCTTGCGAGGTGAGGACTGAGAAGTTTGTGGACACTAACGGACTGTGTTGTCCAGTGAGCGTCCAGATGACTTCGTGCGTGTATGACTGGGTCAGACGAGCGGGAGCACGCGTTCACCGGCAGGAACAGACTCCAATCGCACTGGTTGAACTTTCAAAGTAAAACTTTAGAAAACAAATTCTTCAGAAAGGAGTGAATGGATCAAAGTAAGGCTTTACTATGATTCCAGCTGAGACGTGGGTCGTTGACACATGACCGGGCCGTCTCCAGCTTTCCAGAGGAGAGAACTGTCAACTGGTTTCTCTCCTTTAGGGAAAGCTGGAGACGCCCGGTCATTGTGCCAACTAGACCCACGTCTTCAGCAAAGGTTCAAACAGCACGTCAGCTGTGAACCCCTTCGAGTGTCACAGCTCCAAGCGGTGACACTCTTTCTGAAGTTATCTTGAACAAAACCAGAACCAGGCATCACTCTGGGAGGCCGACGCAGACGGTCTCGAGACCGTGGCAAGATGAAAGTGGTCGCCTGTAAAACGCAGCAGCATGCACGTCTGGCTTGACTAATTTACCGGAGTCGAGACAGGATCATCTTCACGAAGGTAAAAGTGTTTCATCACGGTACGGACGTCCAGCCGAAACCGAGCAGAGGGTGCCATCACTGGTTAAACATCTCAAGATAAGATTCAACCATTTCATTTCAATCTTTTATCTTTCCTCCTTAAACTCCTCCTTATGTTTATTTTCATCATGGTAAACTTTAAGTAATGTGCCAACAGAAAGGTCCAACTGTCTGTTTGTTTTAATTTGAATTCTTGTCAACGTAGTTATTAAATCAGAGCTAATATCGATACAAATGTTTAATGTAATTTTTGTGATAGTTTCAATAAAAGGTCTATTTTTTGGTAGACCAACATAAATTGAAGTCTAAGCGTGAAATTACATTACTGGCTAATCACATCGTTAGATTTGTTGATTTAATCTGAAAAAGTTGAGACCCCGTTTAACTGATGGTAAGTTTGAGACAGTCTAAAACCTGCTCAAATCTATCATCTAATCTATAGGTAAGTCAGTAAACTGACCTCGTTTGTGTTTAATTACACAAACGGCTTATAGATTCCTTTACATATTGGTGGCCGCGTACAGGTCTTCTGAAAGATTAAATTGATAAATTGTTTTTGTAGCCTAAGTGCTCATAACGTGTTGGCTTAGTTTTGCATCCTGGTTTTGGGCTTATAAGAATAGTTTTGGCTGGTGAGTGTCTCAGAGATTGCTGATAGTGGCATTGTCTGGTGCGTTTTCCCGTTAGAATTATTTTTTTTCACTTTTGAACGTATGTTTTGGAGCTGCGGATGAATGAGTGTTTGTTTTTGTGAGACGTTTCATTACGTGTCGCGAGGCTGCATGCATTTTTCATTGTTGTGACCGCCGTGTCACGATCCTGCTTCATTTTATTACATCTGCGATTTTCTGTTGAAGCTGTTTCACTCATTTGCTGCTCCATTTTTACCTAATCTGTTACAACGTGTTGTTAGCCGAGGTTCGGGAAAAACCCACTCCGCTTTGGACCGGACACTCCGGTTCTGTTTGACGTAAAGTCCGTTGTTGTACACAGTTAGCGTGCTGCCTCCCCTGGGGGCGTGAGAGTTGGCTTGGATGTGTTGTGCTCGTTAACAGAATTTTCTGCGGTGTAAAAATACGTTTATTTTGTGAAAGAAGGGTCTAGAACCTTGGGTCGTGCTATAAGCTAAAAGCGGTACCGAGAGACAAGATGGCTGCTTAAAACGCTGTGATTGGTCCATTGTGTGTCGCGTTCAAGAACATTGGTTTTCTGTAGACTGCTGGTTGTCAGATTCATTTATGCACACATTTCTGACGGTTTATTTGTGTTGTTTGAGTTTCGAGGAGAACGAACTGTCAACTGGTTTCTCTCCTTTGGGGGAAAGCTGGAGACGCCCGGTCATTGTGCCAACTAGACCCACGTCTTCAGCAAAAGGTTCAAACAGCACGTCAGCTGTGAACCCCTTCGAGTGTCACAGCTCCAAGCGGTGACACTCTTTCTGAAGTTATCTTGAACAAAACCAGAACCAGGCATCACTCTGGGAGGCCGACGCAGACGGTCTCGAGACCGTGGCAAGATGAAAGTGGTCGCCTGTAAAACGCAGCAGCATGCACGTCTGGCTTGACTAATTTACCGGAGTCGAGACAGGATCATCTTCACGAAGGTAAAAGTGTTTCATCACGGTACGGACGTCCAGCCGAAACCGAGCAGAGGGTGCCATCACTGGTTAAACATCTCAAGATAAGATTCAACCATTTCATTTCAATCTTTTATCTTTCCTCCTTAAACTCCTCCTTATGTTTATTTTCATCATGGTAAACTTTAAGTAATGTGCCAACAGAAAGGTCCAACTGTCTGTTTGTTTTAATTTGAATTCTTGTCAACGTAGTTATTAAATCAGAGCTAATATCGATACAAATGTTTAATGTAATTTTTGTGATAGTTTCAATAAAAGGTCTATTTTTTGGTAGACCAACATAAATTGAAGTCTAAGCGTGAAATTACATTACTGGCTAATCACATCGTTAGATTTGTTGATTTAATCTGAAAAAGTTGAGACCCCGTTTAACTGATGGTAAGTTTGAGACAGTCTAAAACCTGCTCAAATCTATCATCTAATCTATAGGTAAGTCAGTAAACTGACCTCGTTATTGTTTAATTACACAAACGGCTTATAGATTTCCTTTACATATTGGTGTGGGACCCTTGGATCTCCACACCTTCTTCTACCGGTGGTAGGTAGTGTTCAGTGAGTGCCGAAGGTGTCAGCTCGCAGAGGAGGTCCTCGTGATGGGCCAGAGTCTGGTCCAACTGTTGAGTCTCCTCTGTCTCATCTGTATATGAAGGATCACTTACCGGGTTTGTGGTCTCGGTTGGGGAATCCTTTGTGACCTTAGCGGTACCTGTTGTTAGACAGTCAGTGTCCTGACCTTGGGGAGGCACCTTGAATGGCAGTGGACTGCTCACTGTGGCCCACATTGTCTGATTGCCATAATTTATAATCGCTTCAAAGCGATTTATAAAATCTTGGCCAACCACAAATGGAGCCCGGAGTGAGTCAAGTTCAGACACATATACCGGGTGGTATAGTGACATCTCGCCAATCTGCATGTGAACCATGGCTATTAGGGTTGTCCTCGCCTTTGCGAGGCCTTGTTGCTCACCAGAAGTGTATTTCACAAAGTGTATTTGCCTGTCAACATCGTTAGCGGCGGTCCTTAGCTCCTCAAACAGTTCGGCTGACATGGTAGACACGTCTGAGCCGCTAACCAGGAGCGCTTCTTGCGCGAGGACCCCTTCCAATGTGAGTGGCAGGTAAGCTCTTTTAGCTATCCCCCTTCTTATAAAGTTACACAGAAACCGATCAGGTTTTTTCACACGTTTCTGTGTACGTGTGACTCTGTCTGTGTAATCATCATCGCTGTCTGCAACATGATGGCTGTCTGCCTCATGACCTTCAGGATGTGGATTTTCAGCAATTTGTTTGCTGTCAGCATCTGGACTTTCAGGACGCTGATCATCAGCAATTTGTTTGCCGTCAGCCTTTATGTCAGTGTTGACGATGTTGTTGTCAACTGTGTGCACTGAGTTGTTGCAAAAGGCAGTGCTGCGCGTCGCTTCAGGGTATTATTACCAATATGTAAAGAATAAGGTGGGGTAAGGTATTTAAACACTTACTGGACCACCATTATTGTAGAGATATAGGACTTTCTGGTCAGTTTACTGACTTACCTATATCTTTAGATGCGCAAGTCTGAGCAGAGTTTAATCTGCACAAACTTGCCACCAATTCACGGGGTCTCAACTTTTTCAGAATAAATCAATAAATCTGTGATGTGATTAGCCAGAAATGTAATTTCACAAGAGGCTTCAACTTATGTTGGTCTACCAGAAAAATAGACCTTTTATTGAAACTATCAAAAATTACATTAAACATTTGTATCGATATTAGCTCTGATTTAATAACTACGTTGACAAGAATTCAAATTAAAACAAACAGACAGTTGGACCTTTCTGTTGGCACATTACTTAAAGTTTACCATGATGAAAATAAACATAAGGAGGAGTTTAAGGAGGAAAGATAAAAGATTGAAATGAAATGGTTGAATCTTATCTTGAGATGTTTAACCAGTGATGGCACCCTCTGCTCGGTTTCGGCTGGACGTCCGTACCGTGATGAAACACTTTTACCTTCGTGAAGATGATCCTGTCTCGACTCCGGTAAATTAGTCAAGCCAGACGTGCATGCTGCTGCGTTTTACAGGCGACCACTTTCATCTTGCCACGGTCTCGAGACCGTCTGCGTCGGCCTCCCAGAGTAATGCCCAGCTCTGGTTTTGTTCAAGATAACTTCAGAAAGAGTGTCACCGCTTGGAGCTGTGACACTCGAAGGGGTTCACAGCTGACGTGCTGTTTGAACCTTTGCTGAAGACGTGGGTCTAGTTGGCACAATGACCGGGCGTCTCCAGCTTTCCCCAAAGGAGAGAAACCAGTTGGCAGTTAGTTCTCTTCCAAAAACCCTGTACTGTATAAACGCTGTACTGTCCTGTGGGACGGGTAATTCGGCAAACAGCCAAGCTTTCAGTGAAGTCTTGGTTCAAGGACATCTGAGCCAACGAAGTGACAGTCTACAACACGCTGACAGTCACTTGGACTTCATTGTTACAAATTTTGTGGACCCCTCCTTGAACAAAAGGGGGGCAGACTCACACTTCCTACCACAGGTAGAGGACGGTGTAGAGATCCAAGGATCACACACCGAGAACCGGGATTCGAACCGCCAATCTTCCGATCGGGGTACGACTGCCATTACCACTACGCCACGCCGCTAATCCTAGCTTTAAGCTACTGTCTTATTTTTAGCTTTTAAGTAGTCTTGTTAGTTAAAGGTTTGTTAATTAAAGTTTTAGCTACAGTTTGCTGATTTTAGCTTTTGTTCTGCTTGTCTCTTCAGCTAACTTCAGTGGAGTCGGTCAAAGATCTGTGTTCACGTTACTTTTTTCTCTTGTGTCTTTAAGCTAAATTTTTAAAGATTTAGCCGTTTCTTGCTGTTTCAGGTGACATCTCAGCCGTCCAGTGGGGGAGGAGGTGCCAGTGGTGCCACGCCATCACGAAAGACCCAAACCTCAGCGCCGAAGGTCCGTAAGAGTGTCAGCAGCCGCATCCATGAAGCGGTGAAGGCCATCGCCCTGTGCCACAATGTGACGCCCGTCTACGAGTCCCACTCCAGCGTGAACGGAGAGACGGAGTCGGCCGAGGCCGACCAGGACTTCAGCGACGACAACCGGACGTACCAGGCCTCCAGTCCAGACGAGGTGAAACACACAGGAGGGACTAACAGGAGAAGCTTTTACAAACCATCAGGCGAAGTTTTTACAAACCATCAGGCAAAGTTTTTACAAACCGTCAGGCGAAGTTTTTACAAACCATCAGGCAAAGTTTTTACAAACCGTCAGGCGAAGTTTTTACAAACCGTCAGGCGAAGTTTTTACAAACCGTCAGGCGAAGTTTTTACAAACCAGTCAGGCGAAATTTAGTTTTTACAAACCGTCAGGTGAAGTTTTTACAGTCGGGCAAAATTTTTACAAACCGTCAGACGAAGTTTTTACAAACCGTCAGGCGAAGTTTTTACAAACAGTCAGGCGAAGTTTTTACAAACAGTCAGGCGAAGTTTTTACAAACCGTCAGGCGAAGTTTTTACAAACCGTCAGGCGAAGTTTTTACAAACCGTCAGGCGAAGTTTTTACAAACCGTCAGGCGAAGTTTTTACAAACCGTCAGGCGAAGTTTTTACAAACCGTCAGGCGAAGTTTTTACAAACCGTCAGGCGAAGTTTTTACAAACCGTCAGGCGAAGTTTTTACAAACCGTCAGGCGAAGTTTTTACAAACCGTCAGGCGAAGTTTTTACAAACCGTCAGGCGAAGTTTTTACAAACCGTCAGGCGAAGTTTTTACAAACCATCAGGTGAAGGTTTTACAAACCATCAGGCGAAGTTTTTACAAACCGTCAGGCGAAGTTTTTACAAACCATCAGGTGAAGTTTTTACAAACCATCAGGTGAAGGTTTTACAAACCATCAGGCGAAGTTTTTACAAACAGTCAGGCCAAGTTTTTACAAACAGTCAGGCGAAGTTTTTACAAACCGTCAGGCGAAGTTTTTACAAACCGTCAGGCGAAGTTTTTACAAACCGTCAGGCGAAGTTTTTACAAACCGTCAGGCGAAGTTTTTACAGTCAGGCGAAGTTTTTACAAACCGTCAGGCGAAGTTTTTACAAACCGTCAGGCGAAGTTTTTACAAACCAGTCAGGCGAAGTTTTTACAAACAGTCAGGCGAAGTTTTTACAAACCGTCAGGCGAAGTTTTTACAAACCGTCAGGCGAAGTTTTTACAAACCGTCAGGCGAAGTTTTTACAAACCAGTCAGGCGAAGTTTTTACAAACCAGTCAGGCGAAGTTTTTACAAACCGTCAGGCGAAGTTTTTACAAACCGTCAGGCGAAGTTTTTACAAACCGTCAGGCGAAGTTTTTACAAACCATCAGGTGAAGGTTTTACAAACCATCAGGCGAAGTTTTTACAAACCGTCAGGCGAAGTTTTTACAAACCATCAGGTGAAGTTTTTACAAACCATCAGGTGAAGGTTTTACAAACCATCAGGCGAAGTTTTTACAAACAGTCAGGCCAAGTTTTTACAAACAGTCAGGCGAAGTTTTTACAAACCGTCAGGCGAAGTTTTTACAAACCGTCAGGCGAAGTTTTTACAAACCGTCAGGCGAAGTTTTTTCAAACCGTCAGGCGAAGTTTTTATAAACCGCCAGGCGAAGTTTTTATAAACCGCCAGGCGAAGTTTTTACAAACCGCCAGGCGAAGTTTTTACAAACCGTCAGGCGAAGTTTTTACAAACCATCAGGCGAAGTTTTTACAAACCATCAGGCGAAGTTTTTACAAACCATCAGGCAAAGTTTTTACAAACCATCAGGCGAAGTTTTTACAAACAGTCAGGCGAAGTTTTTACAAACAGTCAGGCGAAATTTTTACAAACCATGAGGTGAAGTTTTTACAAACCATCAGGCGAAGTTTTTACAAACAGTCAGGCGAAATTTTTACAAACCATCAGGTGAAGTTTTTACAAGCCATCGGCTGTTTGAAACCTCACACACATGTAAGAAGAGCTGCAGGTGCAGGACGGGGATAATCAGTCTCTACAATCTGGTCATGTTCCACTGCCTCTAAAAACTGCCATCATTAGGCCTCTTCTGAAAAAATCTAATTTGGATCCCGACATTTTTTCTAATTACCGCCCAATTTCACACCTCCCTTTTCTGTCTAAAGTGCTGGAAAAAGCTGTTGCTGCTCAGCTGCAGGACCACCTACAACAACACTCCCTGTATGAGAAGTTCCAGTCTGGATTCAGGGCAGCTCACAGTACTGAGACTGCATTGCTGAGGGTTACCAATGATGTCCTCTTGGCTGCTGACACTGGCTCTCCCTCCATCCTTGTCCTCCTTGACCTCACTGCAGCCTTCGACACTGTGGACCATAGTATCCTCCTCCACCGTCTTCATGTGGAGGTCGGTCTCTGCGACACCGTCCTGGACTGGTTCAAATCTTTCCTCTCCAATAGGCTGGAATGTGTTAGTCTTGGCAACGCCACGTCCCAGACAGTCTGTGTCTCCTGTGGTGTCCCTCAGGGGTCGGTTCTGGGGCCCCTGCTGTTTTCCCTTTACATGCTGCCTTTAGGTCAAATTATTAATCAGTTCAACATTTCTTTTCACTGTTATGCCGACGATACACAGCTTTACATCAGGACTGGAGCATCCTCATCTTCCACCTTGTCATCTCCATCTTCACTCACTGCCCTCTCTGCCTGCCTGGAGGAAATAAGGGCATGGATGAATCAGAACTTTCTTCAATTAAACTGCTCCAAGACTGAGGCCATACTGATTGGCACCCCTCACCAGGTACAAACATCAACTATAACAACAATTTCCTTTTCTGGACAAGACATCCCCCTCTCCACCTCTGTTACTAATCTTGGAATAAAAATGGACTCTCATCTTACATTTGAAAATCACATTAAGCTTCTGTTTAAAACTTGCTTCTTCCATCTTCGAAACATCTCCAGACTTCGCCCATCTCTAACTTTTTCCGATGCTGAGAAGCTCGTCCATGCTTTTGTCTCCTCCAGGCTCGACTACTGCAACTCCCTGTTTATTGGAATCCCTGGCAAAAACCTTCAGAAGCTTCAATATATTCAAAACAGTGCAGCAAGGATTCTTGTTGAGAGTTCGTAAATTTGAACATATTACACCCATTCTCCATAACCTTCATTGGCTTCCTGTCACCTACAGAATTCAGTACAAAACTGCTCTCATTACACATCAATGCTTACACGGAACTTCACCTGACTATCTAAAGGACATTCTTGCACCATATTCATCCACCCGGTCTCTACGATCACAGAACAGTAATCTCCTTCACATTCCGAGAACCAAATTAAGGACCATGGGAGACCGGGCTTTCAGTGTGGCTGCCCCCCGCCTGTGGAACTCTCTTCCTGACTGTCTGAGAGCCCCACAGTCTGTGGTTGACTTTAAGAGCGGCTTGAAGACCTTTCTTTTCAACCGAGCATACTCTACCTCCTCATGATTCTACTTTTGATCTTAGTTGATACTGTTATTGATTTTAATTGTTTTATTATTTGTTTTATTGACATTTAATTCTGTTGCTCCTTGTAGCAATTTGAGATTTTCATTAATGAAAAGTGCGTTATAAATTGAATTCATTATTATTATTATTATTATTATTATTATACTTAAACAATGTCCCAGGCTTCACTTCTCCTGGCGTGATTTAAAGAACAGTCCGTAGCTTTAGTGAGAATCGGCAGCTTCAGCCACGCTTAGTGCTTCACATGGTCGAGGAAACGGCTGAAGTTTTCCTGAAAGCTCCGTCGTGAACCTGAGGACTGAGCTGGAGCACGACCTCCTCCTGTCTTTATTAACGCTCCTCAGAGGAGCCGCTCTGACACGAAAGCAGTTTCAGCAGCTGAAAGTCGGAGGTCATGAACTTTGTTCAGAGGTGAAACCGTTGAATTTGCTTCCTGAGGGCTGATGGAGGAAGAATGCAGCTGGTGCCCTGAAGGCATCTCTGCAGCTGGGTGCCCTGAAGGCATCTCTGCAGCTGGTGCCCTGAAGGCATCTCTGCAGCTGGGTGCCCTGAAGGCATCTCTGCAGCTGGTGCCCTGAAGGCATCTCTGCAGCTGGGTGCCCTGAAGGCATCTCTGCAGCTTCCTCCTCCCTGATCTCCATGGACACCTGCAGTTTGATCCTTCCTGAGCGAGGCAGAGCAGTATCAACGTTACGTTTGTCTTCAGAGGCTCGCTGCAGTTGATCTGACCACAGCTTCATTAAACCAACGAGGGTCGTTTGTCTACAGTGGAGCTCCAGCTGAGTGGAGCATCAGAACCAGTCTGGACCTCCTGACATGGAGGTTCAGACTGGTTCTGATGCTCCAGTTGAGTGGAGCATCAGAACCAGTCTGGACCTCCTGACATGGAGGTCCAGACTGGTTCTGATGCTCCAGCTGAGTGGAGCATCAGAACCAGTCTGGACCTCCTGACATGGAGGTCCAGACTGGTTCTGATGCTCCAGCTGAGTGGAGCATCAGAACCAGTCTGGACCTCCTGACATGGAGGTCCAGACTGGTTCTGATGCTCCAGTTGAGTGGAGCATCAGAACCAGTCTGGACCTCCTGACATGGAGGTCCAGACTGGTTCTGATGCTCCAGCTGAGTGGAGCATCAGAACCAGTCTGGACCTCCTGACATGGAGGTCCAGACTGGTTCTGATGCTCCAGCTGAGTGGAGCATCAGAACCAGTCTGGACCTCCTGACATGGAGGTCCAGACTGGTTCTGATGCTCCAGCTGAGTGGAGCATCAGAACCAGTCTGGACCTCCTGACATGGAGGTCCAGACTGGTTCTGATGCTCCAGCTGAGTGGAGCATCAGAACCAGTTTGGACCTCCTGACATGGAGGTCCAGACGTTTGCTCTGATTGATCAATAATTAATTTTCTCTGAGACTTAACGAGGAGGATCATCTTTACGTCCCCTCCCTCCGTGTGGGTTCACGTTAACTGCTCCTTCTCTGGTGAATTAAACGAGCGTTAAAGAGGCCGCCGGACCAACTGCACGGGTCAGAACACGGGTCAGAACACGGGTCACTGGACCTGTTTGTAATATAACCTATGATCTGTTCCTCCTGTGACCTTTGACCCTCACAATGTCAGACGAGCATATAATCTTGAATAATCTGAGCTGTAAAGAAGTTTCTCTGCTTCTGTGAGTCACATCCAGTTTATAGTTTCTGACCGGGTTCTGTCGGCCCGGTGAGCTGGACTCGCGTCGTGTTTGTCGGTTCCTGTGTTGAGCCGTTAAACGGCAGGCTAACGGAGGCAGATGTGTGTCGAGCCCGAGGGGCGGTGAGCCGCCCAGATGTTTCAACAGGAAGTCGTAATGTGTCGGTCAGAGTGTCGCGGGCTTTGAGTCGTGAGCGAACTGAGGGTGAAGGAGGAGCGAGGCGCAGCCGAAGGCTCGCTCAGTGAAGCCTTCAAGGACCGAGGCGCAGCCGAAGGCTCGCTCAGTGAAGCCTTCAAGGACCGAGGTGCAGCCGAAGGCTCGCTCAATGAAGCCTTCAAGGACCGAGGTGCAGCCGAAGGCTCGCTCAGTGAAGCCTTCAAGGACCGAGGCGCAGCCGAAGGCTCGCTCAGTGAAGCCTTCAAGGACTGAGATGCAGCCGAAGGCTCGCTCAGTGAAGCCTTCAAGGACCGAGGCGCAGCCGAAGGCTCGCTCAGTGAAGCCTTCAAGGACCGAGGCGCAGCCGAAGGCTCGCTCAGTGAAGCCTTCAAGGACCGAGGTGCAGCCGAAGGCTCGCTCAGTGAAGCCTTCAAGGACCGAGGCGCAGCCGAAGGCTCGCTCAGTGAAGCTGAAGACGCTTTCAGTTCAGTTTATTTATATAGAATCAATTCACAACACAGTAGTCTCAGGAACATTCACATAGAAAAGACAGTTAGTAAAGTTCTCTATCTAAGGAAGCAGCAGACAAGTTGAATCTTCACTTCATCACAGTCTCCCATCCTGAGCAAGCACAGTGGCAACAGTGGGAAGGAAAACTCCCTTTAACAGGAAGAAACCTCCAGCAGAACCAGGCTCAGGAGGACAAGCGGCCATCTGCTTTGACCGGCTGGTTGAGAGGACAGGAAGAGAGACAAACAAACACAGAATGGTGGGTCCAGGTGGAGAAGTGTTAATCCCAGTCTTCAAACTGGACAATGTGTCAGCCTCATGGACAGAAACTGGAAGTTGGTTCCACAAGAGAGGAGCCTGAGAACTGAAAGATCTTCCTCCATTCTGCTTCTGGAAACTCTAGGAACCCACAAGTAAATCTGCAGTCTGAGAGCGAAGCGCTCTGTTAGTAAAATATGGAACAATAAGA
>JBBPBX010045778.1:0-26861 GCA_038048925.1 Garcialebias charrua | reverse complement strand
TTTTACTCAACTTTGGTTATGTACTTCTTAAAAAACAGTCCTAGGGCCAAAAAAATGCACCCAGTGGTATATTTACTCTAAGTATATTTATTTTTCAGTGATATAAATGTCTCGTTTTCAAATCCTGGCGCTTGTGATGTCACAAGCGCCAGGACAACCCACCCCAACCTGAGTCCAGCCCCTCACCTAGCAACCCCTGGTGATGCTCCACCCACTTCAGTATAAAAGACGTCACGGTTGTTTTTCCTGAGTTCATCTCAGAGTTCGATGTTTCGTTGTTGTTAAAATGCAGTACCGCTAATAACTAATTATCTATCAGTAAAAACGAAAAAACTTATTTACGGGCTCTTAAATCAACCGGACGACTGCTCACGGACCATATCCGGTCCGCGCCGGATGTGGTCCGTCAAAAAAAAGCGGTGCTCGCACTAAGCAGTTAGCAGCCAGTGTGTTACTCTGCAGCCTTATTGCTTGTTTTCAAAGAGTCAGACGAAGAGTTTTTAACATGGAGGGTGAACTTATGGATGTTTCTCAGCGGCCTACGCGACGCGTCAGCGCCTCATTTGCCCTGCCCAAAATGGCGTCTGCCTCTGGGTCCCCTTTGGAGGGCGGAGTTAATGTAAACAGATTTTTGAAGGGCGTGGCCTTATCATAAACAGCTCGTTCAGAACGGAATTCAGAAAAGGCACAACTAGAAAGGGGATATTTTATTATCTAAGAATTATTTTGTGCATTAAATTGAATGAACATGGTCTGGATAGCCCACAGACATACCATAAAAATTTATAAAACCAATATTTGGTCCCCTTTAAAGGTTAATGCTTTATGGTAGGATGAAGTCTTTGTTTACTTTCCAAAAACAGGGCTGTCAGAGTTGCAATGAGTTCATGCTAGGTGGGTGAATGATCTGATCATCTGACTAAATGACAGCTAGGAAGACAAAAAGAGGCTTTAGCACTGTGCATTAAACAATATAAGACCATCTTCTATATTACCTTTTAAGTCTCTTTTCTGGGATTTCGTTATCTGTTTGGATATCCGATGATGTTTCTGCCTTTGCAAGCTTTCGTCGTGCATCTGCATAGTTAGCTTTAAAAAAAAAAGAAAAAAGAAAAGACATTCATAAACCTAAATCTCACAGTTTCAAAGTTTTCATATAAGTAAATGTTTGTCACCTGCATTTCCAAGAACATGCACACCACATCTCTTCCATGAAGAATCAGGCTTTACTTGTTGTTGGACTGCTTTAGTGACTTTTTTACCATAGTCCATTGGCCAGTAGCACTGAACCTTCTTTTCATCTATAAACCAACATGATGGTATAATATCCACATATGACTTTCCCTCCTTGGACTCTTCAATATGTGCTAAAATATGTAGTAGCTCTGTCAGCGCACTGTGTGAAATATTACGCTTTGCTGCCCAATCAGCCAGCTTCCTTTTAAGTTCACTTTGGGGATCAGTTCCCTCGGAGGTGCTGTCCAAATCTACTTCAGTGCTACTGGCAGTACATTTTGTTCCACAAACTGATTGTTGGTCATTTTCATCTTCTAAGTCTGTATAGAACGCTTCTTCATTTTCACTCAAATCAGCCTCAAATCTCCACTCCTCTCTGGGAATCTGGTTGTCCACTTCAGAAGCACAATACATATCTGAGAATGTGACATTTTTGATCTTGAAGTCTTCCAAAAACTTTAAATGCTCAGAAACTTTGGCTTTAATCCGTCTTCTTTTGGTCCGAGAACTACAATAGTAATCCATTCTTTAAATTCTGTAAAAAAAAATAAAAAAAATAATAAGATTTTTTTTAAGGACACTTTAAAGCTGCATTATGCAACTTTGTAGTGCAGTCTGTAACTTTTCTAATAATATATTTTTAACATATTTCTTCACTCTGTCACTATCTACTGACAGACTGGTGTTAGACAAAGTAATCTCTGAAAAAAACTATAGTCCCCTTGCTTCTCTATCAGCATTTATAAAAACACTAAAAACACAGAGTGACCCGCCGTTAACCAGCCAATAAAAACAGAGTTTGTAACCAGCCAATAAAAACAGAGCTTGAATTTGAATTTCAGCAGAGCAAGGGGGGCAGAGCCATATATGGCTCTGAGGGGGAGGGATCAGAATGCTTTGCCTGTTGAAAATATTTCTAAGTTCTGTGCTCTACAGAAAGTTACACATAGCACCTTTAATTGGCTATTTACTAAGAATATGAGAATACTGTACATGTCTAGACACTGAAATCAAATTTTGTTTGATATATCAAATACCGGTACCTGTATAAATAAAGACATACCGTAATTGAATTTTTTTGGGGAGTCCTCTGTTTAAAGATGTTTTCTCTCGTTTTATATAAACAGTTTCTGCATCTTGTGCTGAGGAGCAGGCTCTCCTGTGTTAAGCCATGTCTGTGAAGAGGCTATTGCCTTCCTTTAGTACAGCACGGCTCTACTCGACTCGGTACGGTACACGTTGCCTTTCCATTATGCTTTCAGCACCGGTTCTAGTGGGCAGGGTTCAAATTGACGTTGTGCGCCTCACCACCTGGTGACAGTAATGCTTGTGTTAAGCCCCTGAAATGTCCGGAGCCTGGGAGGGGACATGGGGGATTTCTTTTCCTTTTGCGTTCCCTCGCAACACTATACTGTATAGTGTTACCTCATAAACAGCAACAATTGTACAGACACCTGTATTAGATGTTCGTGTGGTTTGTGGCTTGGCGCTATATAAATAAACTGAATTGAATTGATTTATGAAATGAGCGTTAAAAATAAAGATATCCAGTGTGTGTTGCAAAGGTGATCGGGCTTTTGCGGTTGCTGCTCCAAAACTGTGGAACAGTTTACCTGAGAAAGTAAAGACCGCTCAGACTGTTGACACTTTTAAATCTTCACTTAAGACTCATCTCTTTTACTTGGCATTTGATCCTCGCAGAATCTGAGATCAAATTTTGAGCAGATTTTATTGTTGTTGTGTATTTACTGATAGCTTTATTATGTTTAGTGGCACTAGATACATTTTACTCTGTTGTTTTTTTTTTAACTGTAAAGCACTTTGGTCGACTTCGGTTGTTTTTATGTGCTATATAAATAAAATTGACATTGACAATGGTAAAATAACGTTTTGCAGCATAGAGTCCAAGGAGGACCTTGCTGCAGCAGAAGAAACCTGTAGTTTAAAAGATCTTAAAAAGCCAAACCACTTCCACACCGGCAAATTACCCCAAATTTACACTACATGCGTTCCGGCTCCGCTCCGCTCCGGTCCGACCTCCGCAGCAAATACACACCCATTATAATCAATGAGAGCGTTTACACTGGCTCCGCATGGCAGCGGTGAGCGGACGGCAGTCCGTCAAAATTAGAACAGATCCTATTTCTGCCGGACGCCGGAGCTGTGCCGGAGTCAACTTTTAAAGATTACATCGCACCAACAGGAAAAGGAACGAGCACAACATCCGTATTTACAAAATAAAATCACCACGGGCGGACTAATCCTAGCTCTATACGGATTTATTTGTACAAAAATGCTGTCAAACTATCATTTATGACTACGCCAGTCTCTACTGTTGTTCTCCTTCTTCCACCGAATGAATTGTTTTGTTCTGACTTCCTTATTTATCACTTGATTTATCGCGTGATCTCGCAATTCCCGCGCATGCGTCTCGGAGTGGCGCATCCAGGCGGACCGGACTGGAGCGGAGGTAGTGTAAACTGGACTTGAAACGCTCAGCTGCGACCTGCGGGGCGGAGCCGGAACGCATGTAGTGTAAATTTGGCGTTAAGTCTTTCCTCTTATCAGTTATATCATCTGCTTTCTCTTTGCTTGTGAAACCTTGTTCAGTCACATTCTGATGGTCATGGACACTCGTTTTGAAGCGAAAACTTAACGCGTGTTGTAGATTAGCTTAGCCTGCTACCGCTAACGTCTTCTGGACTCGAGCTCTGCGTAACATCTACGTCACCGCACACTTATGTAGTTGTGTCGCAGCTTTTCCTGTCCGGGTTGAAACTGAAGCAAGCGCTTCAACCCGAACAGAAAAAGAAAAGCGTCATTGAAACATCGTAAAATCCTATCAAAATTGTGAAAATATGCTTAAAACTCATATCATCGTTATTGAATAAAAGTATATTGCGAGATATATTGACATTGAATTATTGTCCAGCACTACCAGGAACCTCAAACATGAGTGTCTGTTCCATTGTTACTGTTTGTGCGGTAACACTATACAGTACAGTATTGCGAGGGAACGCAAAAACTTTTGTAAAGGAATGCAAAAGGAAAAACATCACCCATGTCCCCTCCCAGGCTCCGTAACTTTTATTGTTCAATTAGATGTGTGGTTTTGTTTTTTTGTTCAGATTTTAAAAAAATATATATATTTTAGCTTTGCTTAAAAGCTTAATTCTAGATTTTGTGACTTGTACATTTGTGGGTTAGAATAAAGTTGAACTAAAGGCTGTAACTCTTATTTAAACATGTATGAGGGAAATATTCCTGAGACTAATGGCAAAGCCTTTGAACCGGGCTGAGTCGAGTCGAGCAGTACTGGTACTAATGGAAAAGGGGGCATATTTGGTTTCTCAAATATAGAGATCTGAACCACTGGACTGCATACACCACAGCATCTTCACCAGTGTATTGACCATTCATCAGAAGCTCAAAAATGGAATTGTAGCCATTATTTGGACATGACAAAAGAATTTCCAAAGTGTGGTTTTATTATTTTTGAGTCATTTATTTATTAAATGTCTGTTGTTGTTGTTTTTATTGTTTGCAGGATTAGTCAATCATGTATAAAGCTGGACAAAATTGTTATAAAATTGCAACAAAACTGTTCACATTTACTTCCTAAAATCTTGTTCTTAAAATTAACGCAAATGTATCATCTACCTTTTCCAGATCTTTACAAAGTGATCCTCACACGCTGATTGATGATGAAGTCTGCAAAGAAATAGATTTTATTAAGTCTCATTTCTGGTAGAAATGAATACAGTAAAGATTTTTGGTGCTTTGTACTAAAAGATTACAGACAAACATTTGTATTTTGCTTAATATTTCTCATTTTGAGAAGACAGTTTTTCATTTGTTTTGCTGTTAAACCTAAACATTACATTAAAAAAAAGGATTATCAAAGAATCTGCAGAAAATCTGCAACAACCTCTTATTCCTGCTGGCCAAAAATTGTTATAAAATTGCAATAAAACTGTTCACATGTACTTCCTAAAATCTCGTTCTTAAAATCAAAACTATCTATTATCTACCTTTTTTCGAATCTTTACAAAGTGGTCCTCGCACGCTGATTGATGCTCTTCAAGTCTGCAAAGAAATAGATTTTATTAGTTAGTGTCTCCTTTCCAAATAATCTGCAGAAAGTCTGCATCAACCTCTTAAACCTTTTGGCTAAAATGTTACCATTCTTAAACTGTTTTCGTAGGCCACACAAAATCTCTTCAAGGGCCGCAATTGGCCCATGGGCCAGACTTTGGACACCATGGTTTAATCACTGATGAGCCATACATTGTAAACACAAAGCAGTTTTACTAATCATACATACCTGCAAACTCAAAGGGATGAAAAACAAAATAATGTGAAAAAAAAATGCTGATTATTGAGCATGCATCAGGATATTTTAGAAACATACTCCATATAGTTGAATGTATCATTCAGTTTTTAAACTCACTCCTGGCTAAGATAATGAATCGATGGAACACGATTTGTCACAAACTATGGCTTTAGGGGAGCACTTACATTTTTGAATTAGTTTTATTCGTAACACATGCCATTTCACACACAACATGCCATTTTACAAAGCAATGGTGGCACTGACATCCATAAGAATATTAACTTTACACAATGAACAGCTAACATTTTGGTTACCGTAGATAACCAACAATAAATTTAGGGGAGAATTTTACTTGTTTTCTGATTTAGTGATAGACCTGCATTACAAAAAATGACCTGGCATCATGCAGCCTTCACAACACAAATTGCACTGTCCATTAAGTGACAAAATAATTTAATAAAATAAAAGCTTGTTAACGAGCAACACAGGTGTCGTCTCGACCACCTGCCTCCGCCCCGTCAACAACCCCACCTCCCCAAAAAAAAAAACAAGAAAAAAACATGATCACGTGAACAAAATGACAGAAACGCTGCCAAGTCTGCCTATTACTGTATAAGCGATTTTGGGCTTGTTAGTTTCTATAGTCGCTTGTGGTTTCTTGGGCTTGTTTTGGACGTGAAGCCGCTTACTTGGGCTTGCTATTCTTTGTTCTTTATTCTTTGTCAAGAGTGACAAGACCACGCTAAAATTAGCTCCAAAAAGTGGGGGAAATATGGAAAAAAAATAAAATAAAGAATGGGAGAAAGAGCGCACACTTAAAGCATGATTCAGAATAGAGATTAAAGTGTTGCAAATTCAAAAGGTTGAAGGAAGCTCTGAAACGAATGTGCAAGTTTATGCAGGTTTATTGTACATAATAAGAATAAACCTTACAGCAACAACAGACCTGACTCCGAGCACAGTCCACACACACATCTTCAAAGGCAGGGCCACGGTTATAAAACCCCGGATGTCGTCACCGCCTCCTGGAACCTGGAACCGCCTTGGACTGCTTCGGGACCGCCCTGGAACCACCTACACTACCACGTGACCCTCCTTTCTGTCAACAAACTATCAGCTTCAATGTAAACATCAAATGTTGGGTCTGTTGAATTGTGCAGGCGTGTAACTGTTCCCTAGTGAAAACAAAGCCCGAGAGAAAAACGTTCTGCCTAGTGTCACATTTCACATTATAAGGCAGAATTAAGTGAATACAAATAATAGCACATAATGGGTGTAATGTAATACTGATAGAAATATATTTCAAAAGAAAGTTTTTTGTTGACTTAGCTTATGAGTTTGCTGTTTACCGGTAATTTAATTTTGTAATTTGTACGCATCCTTTATGATTGTCGTTATCCATTGTTGTCATCACTCTTCGTTTAAAATTCAGGTCTCTCTGGTAAATGAGTCCCAGAGGCTTAATGGGATTAATTTGTATAAATATGCAAAATGTTTTTTTATTTTTTTATATTGGATATGTTCTTCAAAGTGTTTAGCATAATTTTGCTGTTTTTTTTCATTCATTCATTCAACCTTTAAATTAGTGTTCATGTTTCACTGCACAGCATACTTAAAAACAAATTAAACCCCAGGCACTGTGAGCACATGCTGTGATACATATAATTAATTTATAATATAAATATTTACATGGTACATTGTGATTATTTATTTATGTTACATTATTCATTGCTGAATGTTGTTCGAATGGATATTTTTAGTTAATTTTGTTTTAAAGAAGGGGCAGATCTGATAAGGTTATTTCTTCTTCTGACACCTTTCATTTTATGTATTGTTTACTTTTAATAATGTGGTTTTGTAAATTGTTTTTTGTGTTTTAAATATGAAATGAACAAAAATAACTAAATAAAATATTTACATACACCCAAATAATATATCTAGACACACACACACACACACACACACACACACACACACGCACACGCACACGCACACGCACACACACACACACACACACACACACACAGAGGGAGAAAGGAATGGAAACTCGCATAGATACAGGGAGAGAAAGATAAACACACACAGGGAGGGAGAGAGAGAGAGGAAAATAAATGTACACGTTAGAGAGAGGGAGAGAGAGAGGGCCACAGACAAGCCCAAAGAACACACACACTCTCTCAGGCACCCACCGACGTAGACTGACGAACACAACGTCAACAAGATGCGTCCAAAAAAGAAAAATGTTCAATCTCTGGCTGAAATCTAACCTGTTTAGGAGGTTTGTGACCTAGCCTGAAACTAGTTTCCGTATCTTCACTTTTTAAGCAAACAATTTACAGCACCTGATCTCTGTGCAAAACAAACCAAACTAGTACTTAGAGCTGTACTCAAGCAAACAATTTACAGCACCTGAACTCTGTGCTAATCAAACCAAACCAGTACTTTCTAGTTGTACAAAGCAATTTACAGCACTTCTCGCTGTGCCAAGCAAACCAAAACAGTACTACCACGCCGTAAAAAATTTACAGCACTTCTTGCTGTGCCAAGCAAACCAAAACAGTACTACCACGCCGTACTAAGCAAATAACGTACTTCCCGCCGTACGAAGCAATAACATGTACTTTCCGCCGTACGAAGCAATAATATCTACTCACTCCTTGCAGGTTCATGTGGTATTCGACTGGATCTTCCGTCAAACTGTCCTGTCGATGGCCAGAGAATCGGACCTAAAGAACGCTGACCTAGCGGGGTAAAACGTCCACCCTTACCAGACTTTGGAAACTGCCGTGCATGGGCTAGTAGTGCGTCTGTCCTCTGGGTCCACCGGAGACAAGTAAGAGGAAAATCCCGGTCAAGGAACCAATGATGGAGGATTTTTAAACACCTTCAACTTAAACACGAACCACATAAGAAGAGAGACAAGAATTAATTTTCAGAGCAACAGACTTTGAAAATGGGAGATCACCTCAAGACACTTTGAAACAAGTTTCAAAACTGTTTGAGATCAAATCCGAATTGGAAAGTGTGTGCTGGGTTTTTATTCTCTCAAAAGAAGGACAATGATGAGTAACAGGAAGACAGTTTCAGATAGCACATGGAAAACGTGGCAGTGTCAAAATAAACAATAACGTAATGTCAAAACATTATCTGTGATTCAAACATGAGTGTGGCAATGTCAAAACAAACAATAACGCAATGTCCAAACCTTATCTGTGATTAAAACATGAGCTGGCCTAATCAGTGTTTTTGTTCTGTGTACAGGAAGCAACAAGTTGTGTTCTTCAGAGATGTTTTGTTTCATACAGAAAGACTTTTAGGAAAGCAAACTGGTTAATGATTCATCAGAATACATTAAAGTGATAAGTTTTAAATGATCAATGTTTGAATTCTCTAACAACAATATTTTTAAGAACTTGAAAACAAATCGTCAATGTGGAAAAAGTTTGTAAATAAAAATTGTTTTTTGAAAAGTTTCAACAATACCAAATGTTACGGCTGGCTCAGGCCGAACACATTAAATGGACAAAGGACACAAGAAGGCAGAATGTAAAAATAAAAAGCTTTATTGAAAACTGCCCGACTCCTCCCTCCAGGTGCGGAGTGCACCGTCTTCTGGCACAGGGCAACAAAAAGGGAGCAAAAATAGACAGACAAAAGTACAAATAAATGGTGGACAAGAGTGAGTCAGCCAAAAAGAATATAACGTCCCCAGCGTCGGCCCAACCCATAAAAACAGGGCCGTCGCAGCCTGTCTGGAGACGGACTACCTGACCAAAAGGGGACCCTAGGGGTAAAAGAAAAACGATATAACTGGACTACCGATCTCACTCTGTCATTAGGCAAACCAACAAAAACTCCAAACAGCTCCAAGCTCCAAACAGCTCCAAACAGCTCCAAGCTCCAAACAGCTGGTCACCTCTGGACCAGCCACACAACCTCCTGGTTAAACCAACTTAACCAAACCACACAGGTCAGTATCCCTGATCTCAATTATCATTAGCAGGATCCTAATGTCATCAATGCAGCCTTCAGCTACCCAGTGCACTAAGCACAACAAAAGTCAAAAGATGAGCAAACATTCCTAAGTGCATCAAGCACAGTCAAACTCCACAAACAAATGAGCTGACACAAATGCAACTAGCAGTCAAGACCAAACATGAGCTAGTAGCCACTCTTTAAGTGCATCTAGCAGTCAAGACCAAACATGAGCTAGTAGTTACTCACCAAGAACCTTCTAAACAGAAGATCAGACTTCAAGACAGGGGTGGGCGGAGAACACCCCCACACAGTACCATACAGTACTCAAACAGCTCAGCAAAAGCAACCTCCTCTGAGCTCACAACACTCCGCATTCAAGCACAGTCAACTTGAAGTATATATAGGCGTGGCTCTCAGGTGTTCCTGGCTGAACACACACAAGCCTGATCACAATCAGACTAATTAACCACACAAAAGCATGACTGCAGTCAACATGCCTAAAAACTATAGGTGTCAGCATTGGCAGCTTCCTCAGGATATGTAACACCTCCACCACCAGTGTTTTGTATGGGGGTGATGTGGATGCCAGGTGAAAACATCTCACATCCGCACATGCAAAATAAATAGGACCCTAGAGAGCAACAATGTAGCGGTTGCAACAGACAAACGGACTAAAAACATCATTAAAAACTAGTCCGCCTAACCGCTAACATAATCAATATCATGTTATCTTAAAATGTTTTAAAACCAAAAAGGCATCTCTGATCTGACATTAATTTGAAAAGCATTTGTTTTGTATAACAAACGCCATCATCATTTCTGATGAGGTCAGTCAGTGACGAAGAGAGTCGTAATTTCTTAGCAAACAGAGGGAAACTGTTCTCCTCCATCTCAGCACTGGACAGTGTTGGACAACTCTCTCCATTCAGCTGTAGCGACACCTTCTGGTCAACTGTAGCAGATCTGATTTCAGTTATTCTGAAAATATAGGAAATAGTGTCAGACAGTGAATTATGGTCAACATAAGAGTTCACTGTTGCACACCACACAGACTTAATAAAGTCATTTCCTGACTCATTTCCAGTTTCTTTTTGAGGCCATGGTCCCACATCATTCAGCAACAGTCTGCAGTCTGCAGTGGCTGAAAGGGAACACAAAGAAACAAGAGAACTTGACACACGTGTCTTGACAGTCAGGGGGGATCTGTCCTCATTTTCTGCTCTGGACAGCATCCCTGTGTCAGTTTCAACAGCTCTGCTCTCAGCCGCACTGTAAGCACAGAGACCGTTAGACACAGAATCATGAAATGAGAGTTGTTCAGTTTTAAATAACAATAGAAAACTGTCACTCAAGTCAACATCATCTTTCACAACTCCTTTGTTTTCTGCAGGAGCTAAAAAAGAACACAATGAAACAGGTGGAATTGTTTCTTCTGGATCCTCAGTTAAGCTCACTGGGACTTCTTCTTCAGAGCTAAATAAAAAACATTCACTCAGGTCAATGTAATGTTCCTTCAGCTCAAAGTTTTTAAGATCCCCATCTTTAACTGGGATTAAGTCAGATTCATTTTCATGTTTAATTTCAAGTTCAGTTACATGAAAAAAGAAGAAACTGTCACCCAAGTTGACATCATCCTCATTTTTCTCCTCCTCTGGACGATGTTCTTCTGGCGCCATCTCCTGTAGATGTGAGAGAGGCACACCTGCTTGAATGCAAGGCTCTGGTGTCACCTTTGGATGACACACAGTGGGACACAAATGGTGATCTTCCCTTTGTGCAGTATGGAGCTCTCTCAATTCTAGAAGACGCTTCTTCTCATGTAGAGCGGCTAGAATACTTTGACTTTTGACTTCTTGTTCTTTTAAGAACAATTCATGTTTAAGTTGTAGCTCCCTTCGTGCGACCTCGAACTGTTGTGAAATAAGTTCTTTTTCTTTCCTCAATTGTTCTTCAAGCTCTTTTTTTCTTAAAGCAACTTCATTTTCATTTGAATGTCCATAATCAGGCATCACAACAACCCCAAGTTGAATTAATTCAGTCAGCAGTCCACCCTCAAACCAACCATCATGTTCGTATTCTCTAGTGTTGATTTTAAAATGGTTTGCTATACTCAACATCTGCTCTCTCGTGCAGTTTATATAGACATCAAACGTGGGCTGTTCAAGAAATCTCTTCAAATTGAACACCATGATGTGGACACAAACAGCTTTTAAGCTGTACCCCTCTTCTAAAGACTTTCACTGTAAACAACAGCAAAAAAAATCCCAGCTGCATTTAAACGCAGCACAATCCAAAAACACACACACACAGCTGCGTGTTTCAGCTCAATCAGCAACCAGGAGCTGGTCCTGTCAGCTCCAGAGTGAGTGCAAACTACAGCACACAGCTGTCAAAACACACCAAATGTAAAAAGTAGCAATTATATTAACTGCTGTCCAAAAACACTTGGCTTCAAAAGACTTCACCACACTCTCAATATTTTAAGCACAAAAAACTCAATGTCTGCTCAAAACCAGAACAAACAACTCAATGTCTGCTCAAAACCAGACTTCCACAAACATGCACAACGCTGGACCCGCCTACGAGTCAAACCAACAGCAGGTTTATTTAATTAACCCAACAAGGATCACAACAGCTCAACAAGGACTCATAAATCCAGACAATGTCTCAAAGATCCAGGCAAGGACTCAAAAGGGATTCAAAAATCCAGACAAGGAGTCAAAAAGGATTCAAAATCCAGACAAGGAGTAAAAAAGGATTCAAGATCCCGGACGAGGCGCCCAAAATATGTTACGGCTGGCTCAGGCCGAACACATTAAATGGACAAAGGACACAAGAAGGCAGAATGTAAAAATAAAAAGCTTTATTGAAAACTGCCCGACTCCTCCCTCCAGGTGCGGAGTGCACCGTCTTCTGGCACAGGGCAACAAAAAGGGAGCAAAAATAGACAGACAAAAGTACAAATAAATGGTGGACAAGAGTGAGTCAGCCAAAAAGAATATAACGTCCCCAGCGTCGGCCCAACCCATAAAAACAGGGCCGTCGCAGCCTGTCTGGAGACGGACTACCTGACCAAAAGGGGACCCTAGGGGTAAAAGAAAAACGATATAACTGGACTACCGATCTCACTCTGTCATTAGGCAAACCAACAAAAACTCCAAACAGCTCCAAGCTCCAAACAGCTCCAAACAGCTCCAAGCTCCAAACAGCTGGTCACCTCTGGACCAGCCACACAACCTCCTGGTTAAACCAACTTAACCAAACCACACAGGTCAGTATCCCTGATCTCAATTATCATTAGCAGGATCCTAATGTCATCAATGCAGCCTTCAGCTACCCAGTGCACTAAGCACAACAAAAGTCAAAAGATGAGCAAACATTCCTAAGTGCATCAAGCACAGTCAAACTCCACAAACAAATGAGCTGACACAAATGCAACTAGCAGTCAAGACCAAACATGAGCTAGTAGCCACTCTTTAAGTGCATCTAGCAGTCAAGACCAAACATGAGCTAGTAGTTACTCACCAAGAACCTTCTAAACAGAAGATCAGACTTCAAGACAGGGGTGGGCGGAGAACACCCCCACACAGTACCATACAGTACTCAAACAGCTCAGCAAAAGCAACCTCCTCTGAGCTCACAACACTCCGCATTCAAGCACAGTCAATTTGAAGTATATATAGGCGTGGCTCTCAGGTGTTCCTGGCTGAACACACACAAGCCTGATCACAATCAGACTAATTAACCACACAAAAGCATGACTGCAGTCAACATGCCTAAAAACTATAGGTGTCAGCATTGGCAGCTTCCTCAGGATATGTAACACAAAAGCTGAATGTTCTGGTGATTAAAACAGCACAAAAATATGCAGAAGTTAAAAAAAAAAAGCACAGAAAATTGAAAAAGGGAGGAAAAAAAATCACATTTTTTTTTGTTGCTTTTAAAAACGTTTTTATTATTATTATTTTTTTATTATTCTTTTGGCAAGGTCAACCCAGTATTGTTTCATTCTGAGCGGCCAGGATTGTTTTGTTCTTTGAACTAAGTACATTATAGAGTCACGTCTTGTGAGTTGAAAGTATCCCAGTTCAAAGTCAAACTCAGCTGTTTCCCCAACAAGAAAACCAACAAATGCTTCCCAGCTTTTCCAGCACTGGCCACTCTGGATTTAACTTCCAGTCAAAGTGACAGATAGGTCACTGGTCAGACAGACTTCCACGCTGAGTTCAACCAGTGTTTCTCAGATGTCACAGAGTTAGAAGCAGACCTTGAGCTGCTTTGATGTTTGCTTTAGTTTCACAACAGAATGCTCCTGCAGATGTTCAGTTGGAGCTGACTGACATTCAGTGTGACTCTGTTCTCAAGTAGAAGTTCACCACGTCCACACTGGACAGCTTAACACACACACATACCTGAGATAACAAAACCTTACGTAACCTAACGCAACGTACCTGAGATACCTGTGTTATCTCAGCTTTCAATTTACAAAGGTTTGTGTGTGTCATCTCAGCCTGTTATAACTTCACTCTCACACAGCCTGCTCTTTGAATTGAGAAAACCCTCTGGATAGAGAGCAAAACGTTTTCTGTTACAAATAAAGTCCAGTTGTTTTTGTATTGAACGCTTTTTCTGATTTTATCATGTCCTGACTGAGAATCTTCACCAGCATATCTCTGTGAAATTACCCTTTACCCATCTGTGGAATCAGAAGCTAACTTCAAGTGGTCCTCTGGTGTGACCAAGTTTTTTCTGAAGTTCTGTTGTCTCTTTTGAAACAGATTATTTTATTATTTCAGGGAAATTATGTATTTGCTTCATGTTTGCTAATCACAGTCACTGTATGTCTCTGAAAGATCTTTTCTCCAACACTGATACAGTTACTTTATTTTGGTAATAAGGTTTTGACCGTCACAGCAATAGGCAGCAGGAAGTGCACCACAAAGAGCTGCCTTCTGCCTCCTCAACCACAGTTTTCAGTTGTTTTTTATAAAAACTCCTTGTTTAACAATAACATTCTAACATCAGGCTTTATAAGTGTTTCTAACTTTTACAAACTTATCTGCATTCTCAACTCATAAAATTATTTCTTACCGTTATGACAAACACTGCAGATGATAAATGAACAATTGACTCAAAGTTACTCACTGATAAAAATGCTCATGACACATTCATGTGTTTCAGAGCAAAATTGATGTTTCTTATTAAGATGCAACACTTCTGGCTTACAGTTGCTGCTAAAACTAGTATAAAAATACTTTTGTAAATCAAATTTACCAACTAAAATATCTTTTTAAACACCAAATACTACAAAAATACATACCGGTATATGCTTTAAAAAAAATAAAAATTGGAGCCTTTTAGGAACCAAACAGCTAAATCTCAGTAATAAAAGATGTGAGTGTAAACCTGATGATTTAAAGCAGACATATAACTGTCAACAGCAACATTATTTGTGTTGCTGCATAAAGATCAGTCCCATTATTTCCAACATGTTCCACCCAGCAGATGTCCTGGAGGAAAAACTCCTCCAGTTCCTGAAGTCTCATGTCAGACTCATCAGTCTTTACATGACTCTGTTAGTTTAATAATCAGGACAGAGGGCAGAGAGAGACATGACTGGAATCAAACCAGCAGCTTTGGTTCCTGCAGAAAACACTGAAGACAATAATCAACAAGGACCTCCCCTCCCCCCTTCACCCCCCAATGACATCAAAACAAAGCGGCACCTACGAGAGACACTAATCAGAGAAGATGAACTGAAGCTCTGAAGTGAAGGAACAAAGTCAAACAGGAAAAGTTCAACTGGTTTCTCTTCTAATCTGAACAGAACTGGTCATTTATCAGGATGAACTCATTTTCTTTTTATGTGTCCTGACAGACTTTCTTACTGTGGACTCTCAGGGACTCACTGTGAAGTTGTGGCCTCAGCTCTGAAGTCCAACCCCTCCCATCTGACAGAACTGGACCTGAGTGGAAATGACCTGCAGGATTCAGGAGTGAAGATTCTGTCTGCTGGACTGGAGAGTCCAAACTGTAGACTGGAGAAGCTCAGGTGATTTAAATGACAATTTGTTTTTCACTAAATTCACTTTCAGTCTTTACTTCAGTTTGATCTTTTTACTTCTTTGATTTTGGGATTTATCTGAACAGAAAACAAAATATATGTAAATGTGTCTGTCTGTGAAGAAATGTGACCATATGTCTCCAAAGGTCCAAAGTGAAGTCCAGATGTCAGAGGGATGTAGCTCTCAGTTGTGTGTAACTTTGGAAGAAGCAGACAGAATTAGTGTCAGACTGCTGAAGCTTCATATTAGTGTCAGCTGAACTCACGAGTGGATTTGTGTCAGGAACAGAGCGTTCACTTTCACTGTGAACAGCAGGATTCACTACTGGTTTCATATGATACATGACTGTTGTTGTTGTTGTTGTTGTTGTTGTTGTTGTTGTTGTTGTTGTTGGTGGTGGTGGTGGTGGTGGTGGTGGTGTGTGTTTTTGTAATGTTCACAAAATATGCATGGGGAGAACATCTAAACTCCACACAGAAAGACCCCAGGGGGGAAGTGAACCTGCAACCTTCTTGCTGTGAGGCAACAGCTCTAACCACTGCTCCACTGTGTCACTCCATATTTCATGAATCAATAAATATAATTAACTCACAGTTTCAGGAAATAATCCCTGGATGTTCATCTACAACTGATGAACTTCTGGACTCAACTTGATTCTAAACGGTCTCCACTGTAAAACAATTTTAACAAACACAAAAATGACTCAAACTTTGTCATTTCTCAACATCAGATGATTTGAATCTAAAACTCTGACATGAAAGGCAGCGGGGAGAACTGAAGCTCTGAAGTGAAGAAAAAAGTCCAATAGGAAGAGTTCAACTGGTTTCTCTTCTAATCTGAACAGAACTGGTCATTTATCAGGATTAAATCATTTTCTTTTTATGTGTCCTGACAGACTCTCTTACTGTGGACTCGCAGCGGGGGATATTTTTCTCTTTTGGTTGTTCATTTGAAGGTTTCCTGTCTCCTCGTTTGTCAGAATAAATCTGTCAGAAACATTCAGACATTTGGACCTGGGGGGTATAGAGTGTACTTTGGGATTATGAATGGAACGTGTCGTTATTTTTTGTATTTGTGTGAGTTAAGGCCCCAGTATAGCTTTGAGTTATTCCAAGCGCCGCGGCACTCCGTGGGAGCGCCGCGGCACAAGCCTTTGATCGCGGGCGTGAACGCGCCAAGCTCAAATTTTACGACCGCCAACGCGCGCGCGGCGTCTCACAATAATCTGCCCGGGGGCGGACTGTTTTGTATGAGACACAAATATATTAAATATCCCTTCTTCATTGCTGAACTGGACTTTTCTTTTGTTTTTTAGCCAAAAGTCAAGTGATCGCTTGAAGCGGTCACCATTGATTTCCTCCTCCGATGAGGAGGAATGAATGAACGTGTCACAAGTGAACTAAACTCATGTCCAAAGTGGATGCGCAGGTTCAAAATATTTCCTGGTGGGCTGTGAGCTGCAAAAGCAGCGCTGCCTGTTTTTATTTCATGTTTTAGAAGTTTTTATTAACATATACAGTAAACACAAAATACCGCTGCGCAGCCTGTGACATGTCAATCAATTCAGTAGGCGTGTCAGCAAATGACCAATCAGCTACCTCAATTTGTCTAGTAGGTAAACGCTCCACCCTGTTGCAGCTGCTGGAGCCTGCACTCCAGAGAGCTGCGCTTGAACAGAGCTATAATATTGTAGTGATACAACCTCGAGCTCAGAAACACATCTCTGATCGCTCTCAGTAATGAACTTTTTGGGAGTTATTCCTGAAGGGACAATAATACTTTTATTACTTTTAATTTGAATCAAACATCATAAATTAAGCCATCCAGAGACTTCTTTTAATTTGTGTTAATTCAAATGTCATCAATGAATAACTTGTGTTACTTGTATAAGCATGTTTGATAGTCAAAGACTGGTTAATTCAAACTGTTTAATCCAAGTTGGAAATCCAATGTTATTTCAAAATGATGGTCACGTCTTCATACCCAGCCAGCATGCATAGTTGGGCCCCACATGGGGTTATTGTGGGCTACTTGGGTAACGAGTGGGCATGGGATTTATCTGGGCTAACTGCATGAGACCCATATGGTTATCCCATAAAGGAACCCATTTTGTTGGCCCTGTTGGGCTAAATATATGGGTCCTATACAGCATTAATGTGGGCTAACTGGCAATGGGACAGAAATGGGCTATTTTACATGGGACCCATGTGGTTTTAGTATAATGGGCCCAGCATGGGAAGCCCATGTGGGCAGACTACATTTACCCCAAGTGGTATAAGAGTGGGCTGACCTTACATGGGTTGAACCTGGGCATGAATATAAAGGTCCCAGTTCGTTTTTATGTGGGTTAACTGCGAATGGGACAGAAATGGGCATTATTATATGGGACCCATGTGGTTTTAATATAATGGGCCCAGCATGGGAAGCCCTTATGGGCCAACTGTATTTACCCCAAGTGAGCTAAATGTGGGATGACCTTACATGGCTTCAACCTGGGCATGTATATATAGGTCCCAGTTCATTTGTATGTGGGCTAACTGGGAATGGGACAGAAATGGGCAATACTATATGGGACCCATGTGGTTTCGGTATAATGGGCCCAGCATGGGAAGCACATGTGGGCTAACTGTATTTACCCCAATTGGGATAAGTGTGGGCTGACCTTACATGGGTTGAACCTGGGCATAGATATATAGGCCCCAGTTCAAT
This sequence comes from Garcialebias charrua, assembly GCA_038048925.1. NCBI lineage: Eukaryota > Metazoa > Chordata > Actinopteri > Cyprinodontiformes > Rivulidae > Garcialebias > Garcialebias charrua. The sequence continues at coordinate 8,540 of JBBPBX010045778.1, read as the reverse complement.
TTTATTTGGGCTAACTGGGAATGGGACAGATATGTGAATCAGTATATGGGACCCATGTGATTTTAGTATAATGTGCCCAGCATGGGAAGCCCATGTGGGCTAACTGTATTTATCCCAAGTGGTATCAATGTGGGATCACCTTACATGGGTTCAACCTGGGCATGGATATATAGGGCCCAGTACATTTTTATGTGGGCTAACTGGGAATGGGACAGAAATGGGCATCATTATATGGGACCCATGTGGTTTTAGTATAATGGGCACAATATGGGAAGCCCATGTGTGCTAACTATATTGACCCCAAGTGGGATAAGTGTCGGATGACCTTACATGGGTTCAGCCTTGGCATGGATATATAGACCCCAGTTCATTTTTATGTGGGCTAACTGGGAATGGGACAGAAATGGGCAATACTATATGGGACCCATGTGGTTTCGGTATAATGGGCCCAGCATGGGAAGCCCATGTGGGCTAATTGTATTTATCCCAAGTGGTATAAATGTGGGATCACCTTTCATGGGTTCAACCTGGGCATGGATATATAGGGCCCAGTACATTTTTATGTGGGCTAACTGGGAATGGGACAGAAATGGGCATCATTATATGGGACCCATGTGGTTTTAGTATAATGGTCACAGTATGAGAAGCCCATATGTGCTAACTGTATTGACCCCAAGTGGGATAAGTGTCAGATGACCTTACATGGGTTCAGCCTTGGCATGGATATATAGGCCCAGTTCATTTTTATGTGGGCTAACTGGGAATGGGACAGAAATGGGCATTATTTTATGGGACCCATGTGGTTTTAGTATAATGGGTCCATCATGGGAAGCCCTTATGGGTTAACTGTATTTACCCTCATTGGGATAAGTGTGGGCTGACCTTACATGGGTTGAACCTGGGCATAGATATATTGGCCCCAGTGAAATTTTATTTGGGCTAACTGGGAATGGGACAGATATGCGCATCGGTATATGGGACCCATGTGATTTTAGTATAATGTGCCCAGCATGGGAAGCCCATGAGGGCTAACTGTATTCATCCCAAGTGGTATAAATGTGGGATCACCTTACATGGGTTTAACCTGAGCATGGATATATAGAGCCCAGTACATTTTTATATGGACTAACTGGCAATGGGACAGAAATGGGCAATTTATATGGGACCCATGTGGTACATGCATACTCATCCACCCGGTCTCTACGGTCACAGAACAGTCATCTACTTCACATTCTGATAACCAAATTAAGGACCATGGGAGACCAGGCTTTCAGTGTGGCTGCCCCCCGCCTGTGGAACTCTCTTCCTGACTGCCTAAGAGCTCCACAGTCACTGGTTGACTTTAAGAGCGACTTGAAGACCTTTCTTTTTAACCAAGCATACTCTGCCTCCTCATGATTCTATCTTTGATCTTAGTTGATACTGTTATTGATTTTATTTGTTTTATTACTTGTTTTATTGACATTTAATTCTGTTGCACTTTGTAGCAATTTGAGATTTTCATTAATGAAAAGTGCGTTATAAATTGAATTCATTATTATTATTATAGTAGTAGTATAATGGGCCCTGCATGGGAAGCCCATGTGGGCAGACTGTATTTACCCCAAGTGGTATAAGAGTGGGTTGACCTTTCATGGGTTGAACCTGGGCATGAATGTATAGGTCCCAGTTCGTGTTTATGTGGGATAACTGCGAATTGGACAGAAATGGACATTATTATATGGGACCCATGTGGTTTTAGTATAATGGCCCCAGCATGGGAAGCCCTTATGGGCTAACTTTATTTACCCCAAGTGGGCTTAATGTGGGATGATCTTACATGGCTTCAACTTGGGCATGTATATGTAGGCCCCAGTTCATTTTTATGTGGGCTAACTGGGAATGGGACAGAAATGGGCAATATTATATGGGACCCATGTGGTTTTGGTATAATGGGTCCAGCATGGGAAGCACATGTGGGCTAACTGTATTTACCCCAATTGGGATAAGTGTGGGCTGACCTTACATGGGTTGAACCTGGGCATAGATATATTGGTCCCAGTTCGTGTTTATGTGGGATAACTTCGAATGGGACAGACATGGACATTATTCTATTGGACCCATGTGGTTTTAGTATAATGGCCCCAGCATGGGAAGCCCTTATGGGCTAACTGTATTTAACCCAAGTGGGCTAAATGTGGGATGACCTTACATGGCTTCAACCTGGGCATGTATATTTAGGCCCCAGTTCATTTTTATGTGGGCTAACTGGGAATAGGACAGAAATGGGCAATATTATATGGGACCCATGTGGTTTTGGTGTAATGGGTCCAGCACGGGAAGCACATGTGGGCTAACTGTATTTACCCCAATTGGGCTAAATGTGGGCTGACCTTACATGGGTTTAACCTGGGCATGAATGTAGAGGTCCCAGTTCGTGTTTATGTGGGCTAACTGGGAATGGGACAGAAATGGGCAATATTATATGGGACCCATGTGGTTTCGGTGTAATGGGTCCAGCACGGGAAGCACATGTGGGCTAACTGTATTTACCCCAATTGGGCTAAATGTGGGATGACCTTACATGGCTTCAACCTGGGCATGTATATATAGGCCCCAGCTCATTTTTATGTGGGCTAACTGGGAATGGGACAGATATGTCCAGTCCTCACATCCTTCTACAGGTGTGCAGTGGAGAGCATCCTGTTCATCAATGTGTGGCATGGAGGCTGCACAGCTGCAGAAAGAAAAGTTTTGCAGAGAGTGGTGAAGGCTGCACAGAAGTCTGTTGGAGTCAGTCTCCCCACCATCACAGACATTTACACTTTGAGATGCAGGAAAAAAGCCACCTGCATCATGAAAGACCCCACTCACCCAGCACACACACTCTTTGCCCCACTCCCCTCAGGACGGAGGTTGAGGAGCATCAAATGTAGAACCACTAGACTGAGGAACAGCTTCTACCCTGAGGCTGTTAGACTCATGAATAAATAAATAATAAGAATAATCACTGTGAAATATTACATCACTGTGATGCTGATCTGTTTTCTTGTTGCTGTGTTCATCTGTGACCATCTGCTCATAAAGACTCATGTTCCTGCTGCTGTTTGTAATGATGTTTTTCTATTACTCTAGGGCTTAGTGTATTTCTAGTTGGATGTTTTTCTTAGTTCATATCCTAGATGTTATTACAGTTTTTCTCTTACATTTTGTTGTTGGATGTAACTGTGACCCTGTGCACATAATCTCATTTCATCACATGTACTACATGTGGTGCATAAAGACTCTCTGACTCTGATGTTTATCAGTACATAGGACCCATGTGATTTTAGTATAATGTGCCCAGCATGGGAAGCCCATGTGGGCTAACTGTATTCATCCCAAGTGGTATAAATGGGGGATCAACAGATACAGATTTAAACTATGCATTGAATTTACATTTATAAATTCAATGTATAGTTTAAATCTGTATCTGTTGATCAAAACCAACAAGAATTAAAAGTCATAGTGCCACAATCAAAAACAAAACTAAAAAACGGGGAGTGAACTGTGTTGATTTCCCATCATGCTTAGCGGTATATTAGTGTTCAATTATAGTTTAAATCTGTATCTGTTGATCAAAGCCAACAAGAAATACAACTCATAGTGCTACAATCAAAAATGAAACTAAAAAACGGGGAGTGCTGTGTTGATTTCCCATAATGTTTAGCAGTATTTTAGTGTTCCGGGCTGCACCATGAGTCAGAAGGACATCTGTGTTACAGAACTGCCTCTTGTTAAAGTTTGGGTATTACTTGTTGTGAGGCCCAGAGTGTCTTCTTTGGGTTTAACTCGCACAATGTTAAGACAGAAGTCACAGAGTATGGTGCAATATGTGTGCTCTCTGACATACTTCAAGGATCAGAAATATCGGCAGGTTGCATCGGTAAATCTGATACGTGAATTATGCTGGTAAGAACACACATGGGTCTTTAATGGGCCTCATGTAAGTTAACCATCTGGGTCCCACTGAAAACCCAGTCAGTGCCTTAAAAATGTATGGGCAAACCCATGTGGGGCCACCATTGAAACCGTGGACAAACCCACTTATTACCCATATTTTTAGCCCAGTTGGGACCCAGTTTAGTCCCAGGTAGATATTCTTCAAGGCACACACATGGGTTTTACATGGGCCTCATATAAGTTAACCATCTGGGAACCACTGAAAGCCCAGTCAGGGCCCATTAAAGTCTATCTGGGCAAACCCATGTGGGGCCACCATGGAAACCGTGGACAAACCCACTTATTACCCATATTTTTAGCCCAGTTGGGACCCAGTTTAGTCCCAGGTAGATATTCTTCAAGGCACACACATGGGTTTTACATGGGCCTCATATAAGTTAACCATCTGGGAACCACTGAAAGCCCAGTCAGGGCCCATTAAAGTCTATCTGGGCAAACCCATGTGGGGCCACCATGGAAACTGTGGACAAACCCACTTATTACCCATATTTTTAGCCCAGTTGGGACCCAGTTTAGTCCCAGGTAGCTATCATTCAAGGCACACATATGGGTTTTACATGGGTCTCAATTAAGTTAAACATCTGGGTCCCACTAAAAACCCAGTCAGGGCCCATTAAAATCTATCTGGGCAAACCCATGTGGGGCCACCATGGAAACCGTGGACAAACCCACTTATTACCCATATTTTAGCCCAGTAGGGACCCAGTTTAGTCCCAGGTAGATATTCTTCACGGCACACACATGGGTTTTACATGGGTCTCATTTAAGTTAAACATATGGGTCCCACTGAAAACCCAGTCAGGGCCCATTAAAATCTATCTGGGCAAACCCATGTGGGGCCACCATGGAAACCGTGGACAAAACCTTTTGGGACCCATGTTTTTTGCACATATGTATACCATATGGGGCCCACCTGTGCATGCTGGCTGGGTATGAGGAATCAAATGGTGAAAGTGAGTTAAAATGTCAGAATGACTTGTCCAGAGTTGTTTAGATATGTTAAGACATTAATCAAATGCTTAATCAGTAATCTGTATGACTGGCGACAGGTTTCTGTTACTTGTCTAAACACTCTTACTGCATAATCTTCACTGCTTTAACTTTTGATAACTCTTCTGACCCGAACGAATTCACTCCCGTTTTCTGGTAAGCAACCAATAAACGAGAGGGATTTACTGGGTCAACCTTGGGTCAACCTCCCCCTTTTTAAAGCTTCACTTCCTGCAGGAGCCCAGAGTTTGCTGAGGACTTCAAGACATGAAGTTCCTCAAAGGGCTGAATGGACGCAGTCACACGCTAAGGACACGTCATTCAGTTAAAAGATTTATAACATGCCTGTTATAAATCCATTTCGAGCTGAAAGAGCTCTATTTTAATGCAACTCCTTCAAGGAAGCTTTTATCTTGAAAAGCCAAACCGGAACTGAGGTCGTTACTTCGGTGAGGTGGAAGCCGTCTTGTGAGCGAGCCGTTGCAAAAATGGACGCTGGTCGCCTGTAAGCCGTAGCACGAACGGACGGTTCGTGCACGTGAGGTTGGGACAAGTTTACCGAAGCCGAGACCAAGAATCTTCGCACAGGTAAAACGTCGATGTCCATTCGACCGAGTCGAGCGGAAGCCGCCGAGGAACTGCCATGTTTCTGGTTAAAACACATCAAGATAATGCCTCTCCTCATCCTCCATCTTCTCTTCCTCCTCCATTTTCTCTTCACTGAAACTTTCTTACTTTAAGTTATTGTGCCAGCAGAGATATAAGTTATTAACACCCATAACTTGTTCTGTTGTTCCTATGTTTCATCTATGCTGAAGTTAATTATAGGAAATTTGATCGATCCAATCATGTACATAATGTTATGATGTAATTTACAATTATGTTAAATAAATGGTCCAGTCCTGCTGTTCCAACATAAGTTTAACGTTTCCTGTGAATTACATCTGTTCAAAGTGTAGAGTTATTTGATATTAAACTGAAAAAGAGAGAACTCGTTTAATTAATGATGTATTTTGTGTCAGACTAAACCCTGTCAAGTTATACATCTAAAATATAGGTAAGTCTATAAACTGACCCGTTCCTATATTACTACAATATGAACTGCCTGCGCGCAGCACACGCCAGTCCAACGGCGCTGGGCACAAAGAACAGTATACTGGGGGCTTAAGGGTGAGGATGAGGGTGGGTCTAAGTGAGTGTGTCTGTATATGTTTAGTTGTCAGGCTGGACTTAGGCTGCCCCCTCTCTGATACATCTGAGGCTACTCGGTGTCGTTCTCCTACCACGTGGCCCCCTGGCGGGGTGTGCCCTTGCCTGCCGGCGCGCTTGGGGCCCTCGGCATCGGGGTTGGACGCTTGAGCGTATGTCGGCCCAGCCTGGTGGCTGCCTGGTGGGGCTGGGGTCCTCTGGTCCTATCGGGTCTGGGCCTGAGGGGTGGGCGTCCCTGGGGCCCGGGCCTGGGCGCCTGGGCCTACGTCGGTGTGGCGGGCTCCAGTGGGGTCCTGTGAGCTTGTCGCTGTTGGCCCCTGGGGTTCATTGTGTGTGGTCTCTGGTAGGGCTCTCCCGGTTCTCCCCTATGGTCGGATCTGGGGGATGGGTGAGTGGTTCGTCCTGTTCGGGTGGCCCTGGGGACTCTGAGCTCAGGGTCCTTCTTGGGGTCTTGGGCTCTGGTACCCCCATTTGTCTGCCTCAGGTCTTGGGAGGCGGATCTCTGATGCTTCACGGTCACTATTGAATGTTCTATTAGAGAAGCCTTATTCATTTATGCATGCTTACAACCACACACTTATAGATGCAGGGATACACACGCAGGTATCATATGTAGATATGTAGATGGGTATATGACTTAATATGAATGTATGTATGTGTATATGTATGTATATATATATGTATGTATATATATATATATATATATATGTATATATATATATTCAGTGACGTGCGGTGAGGTTCATGGCTGGTGAGGCACTGTGCAGTTTTTTTCATATGTATAATAGAAAACAGACAAAAAATGTTCTCCACATTTTGGCTTCTGTCTGCCATAGCTTCTTCAGCGCTTTGGATACTTTGGATAGCATTATTTTCTTCTTTTATAATACATGAACCCTACAGAGTAGTTTATTCGCCATTTGATTGGCAGCAGTTAACGGGTTGTGTTTAAAATCTCATATCAGCAATCTTTACACATACAAACTGTAGCACACAAAAAAGCACATTTAATTTGGAGAAAAAATTATTTTAGTCTTACTTTTACTTATAAATTAAATTAAACTATAACAAAATCTATTTTTATTTTACAGAAAAGAGCTGTGAGAATTATTACAAGAAAGCCTTAATGTCATATAATATATTATTTAAACAACTCAAAGTACTGAAGTTTAATGATTTGGTGGACTATAATATTTTGTTAGTAATAGAACCCTCAAATGTTCAAATGTATTTTGTTAAGAGAGAAAGCTGCTAGTCTAAAGGGAACTGAAATTTTTGCAAAGCCAAGGTATAGAACTAGTTTGAAGGGACGGTTTATTTCAATACAGGGAGTTGAATTGTGGAATGTTTTGGGAAATCATGTTAAAAATGTAAACTCTGTGCTTATGTTTAAAAATGATCAAAACTAAATTGTTAACAAAATACTAAAACTTTTAGTTAAGTGTTTAATGTTCTAGATATTTGTAGATTGTGAAAAGTTACTCTTTTTGCTCTGTTTGCGCTGTCACTTTCCCTCCTGCAGCGCGAAGCTGAAGGAACAGAACCCTGAGCTCAGTAGCCCCGCCTCCAGAGGCTCGCCTGCCTGTGTGTGTGTGTTAGAGGTGTCGTTTCTTTGCCCGAGCCCGACCCTACCCGAGCCCTACCCGACTTCGGGTAGGGTAGGGCCATATTTTTGCGTTTGATTGGCGGGCCGCGGGTCGGGCTCGGGCTTTGATGTGTTTTTTTTTAATCATACAGCACAAACAAAACTAAATAAAAATGCACACAATATAAAATTGTTTTAATCTGCTTGTAAAGAATATAAGGCAGTAAGTTTATTGATGAGGAAATAATTAATAGAGTGAATTTAGATGGTGAAAACCGCAGCGCACTGAGCGCAGCCACTAAATTGCGCAAACTCAGCCAGAGAGCAGGCGCGCGGCGCGCGCCTGGACAGCGTCTCCCCCGACATGCTGGACTTTTTAGTGACATTTCTCGAACCATTTTACCGTGCACAGAGAGAACTGGAGGGTGACAAATATCCCACCAACCTGGTTTGTCTCTGGAATGAGAAACTGAAGCAACACTGCCAGTCCTCACACACAGACTCTCCGCAGCAGGTGTTTCTGCGCGACATGCAGAAGTGCTGGAGCGCAAAATTATTATCCACGACTTGCACAGAGTTGCATTATTTCTGTGGCCTAACTTTAACAAGCTCAAAATTATGTCACCAGCTGACGTGCGTCAGGTGCACGCTCACGTCCGCACACTGCTCTCATCTGCGGCGGAACAAGTTGCCGCATTCCTGACATTCCTGAAGCTTCAAAAGTCACTGCGAGCAGCGCGCTCACACCTCCTCCATCAAAACACAGAAGAACAAC
>JBBPBX010045777.1:0-11234 GCA_038048925.1 Garcialebias charrua | reverse complement strand
ATACAGGTAGTCCCCGATTTACGAGCGAGATCCGTTACAACGAGGCGCTCGTAAACCGGAAATCTCGTAATTTGGAACGGCCGCCATTTCGCTCGTAAATCCGGAAATCCGCTCGTAAATTGGAACGGTTTTCGCTAGCGCACCTAAAAACACTCTATTTTCATCTAAAAACTACTTTTGAGTGCATAAAAATGATCGGAAACGTGTGTTTATATGCTTAACTAGCTAACTGTAGTGAAAAAACACATGAAAACTCAGTATTTTTTTCGTTTTTTCCAAAAATGTGCAGCTCGTAAGTCTGGAACCTCGCAGATCAGAGCGCTCGTAAATCGGGGACTACCTGTATAGCACTTTCCAGCCCCCTGTGAGGAGCCTCAAAGCGCTTTACAATACCAACCATCCACCCATTCATTCAGACATTTATACACCGGTAGTGGTAGCCTGCCTTGCAAGGCGCCATCCAGACCTACCGGGAGCAACTCGGAGTTAAGTGTCTTGCCCAGGGACACAACGACACATGGTGGGCGGACGCGGGATTCGAACCTCCAACCTTCCGATTGGGGGTCGACTGCCATTACCACTGTGCCACTGTCGCCCCATTACATTACACATCAATGCTTACACGGAACTTCACCAGATTATATAAAGGACATTCTTGCACCATACTCATCCACCCGGTCTCTACGGTCACAGAACAGTCATATACTTCACATTCCGAGAACCAAATTAAGGACAATGGGAGACCAGGCTTTCAGTGTGGCTGCCCCCCACCTGTGGAACTCTCTTCCTGACTGCCTAAGAGCTCCACAGTCACTGGTTGACTTTAAGAGCGGCTTGAAGACCTTTCTTTTTAACCAAGCATACTCTGCCTCCTCATGATTCTATCTTTGATCTTAGTTGATACTGTTATTGATTTTACTTGTTTTATTACTTGTTTTATTGACATTTAATTCTGTTGCACTTTGTAGCACTTTGAGATTTTCATTAATGAAAAGTGCGTTATAAATTGAATTCATTATTATTATTATTATTATTATTATTATTATTATTATTATTATTATTATTATTATTATTATTATATATATATATATATATATATGTGTATATATATATGTGTATATGTATGTATGTATGTGTATATATATATATGCCCAGTGGAAACATCACGTTGATGTTCTTTACATTCGGCATTTTTTCCTCTTAGCATGTGCTCTCTACATTCCCTGTAGAAAGCAGCTAGGAGCTGCCTGTCTTTTTAGGACGGATGTTCTCACATGCACTTTGCTGAGCATTTCAAGGGCGTGAATGAATTACGTTCCCATAGCAAGTATGTTGCACCGAGAGACCAGACTGAAAGGGAACTGAAAGTTATGCACCATAACTCATGTTCCCTGAAGGAAGGGAACAAGGTGCAACATAACTGGCCCTTTCAATGCTGAAAGCTCGGTGAAGTGCAATCTTGGAGAAAGATGGATGGGCGTCAGCCGCTTAAATACCCAGAGGGCGGGGCCTCTGGCACGACGCTGACGCCCCTGCCATAAAGGTGTGAATGTATTCCTTCAGGTAATCGTGCAGGGGCACAATTCCCATAACAAGTATGTTGCACCTCGTTCCCTTCCTTCAGGGAACATGAGTTATGGTGCATAACTTTCAGATTTTCACTTACTGCAGCGGAGGGTTGGGGTGGGGGTGGGGTGTGTTTGTTCCGGAACATAACTCCCGCAATAAACGAGGGACTACTGCAGTTTCCATCTCCTACATACAGATGAGGAATTAAGAATAATGTGGCCGAAAAATGTGAACTTGAAGAGACCACCCAAAATGCTATGAACGTGTGCTCATTTCATTTTGTTGACAAGCGACTAACGGAGAAAAACCTGCATTCTACTTTGTGGCTGGACTACAATAAACCACCGGAGAAGAGACACCAGATTGTCAGAAGGATTGAAAACAGTGTGACAAGAATATCAGGTATGACTTCAAGTGTATGGAGGGCACAGCATTATAGTATTTATTTGTCTTCGGTATAAGGATTTTCTCTACAATTAACCCAAGCTCGGTGATGGAGCACTTTAAGGCTTTGGCTGGGCTCTATTCAGTGACATGTGGAGAGCTTTGTGACAGGTGAGGCACTGACTGTCTGGAATTGGATGTTTGCACATATGAACCCAAAATAGAAGCTTATATTTCAATTTAGCCTTTTTCTTTCTTCCTTTCTCTAGTACCTTCTGTTTCGACGGAAAATCTAGTTTATAAAAATCCTTTAGTTCTGAGACATTATCTTCCATTTTGTCTAAACAAACTTAAATGAGTGTACCGTTTGATTCACCCCTGCCCCTCCGTGTAACAGAAGAACGCACAGAGACAGCACCTGCTTCATTATCCCTATGGGGCAGCATTGGCCCCTATTAGTGTTGCAAGGTATATTCTGCCTCATCTCTGTGTTTTTTTCAGTAAGCATTATGACCAGTTAGAAATATGAAATATGTTGCACGCATTAATTCAATATAGTAGACAGACTGTAGAACATCAACTTCTGTAGCACATGTATAATCAAACATGTATATTGGCAATATATATCAAGTCCAAGTCCTCATCCTGTCAACTTGATCCATTTCCCACAGTTCTTGTTAAATCCTGTCTCCCGTCTCTGCTCCCTATCATCACTAATATCATCCACTCCTCCCTAACCTCTGGCATTGTTCCCACAGCCTTCAAATCTGCTGCCATCACCCCCATCATTAAGAAACCAGGTCTTGACTTCACCAACTTCAGTAATCTTCGTCCGATCTCCAATCTGCCCTTCATCTCCAAGATTCTTGAAAAAACTGTTGCTAGTCAACTTCACTCACAACTGTCCAACAATAACATTTATGAAGAGTTTCAATCTGGATATCGCCCCCACCATAGCACCGAAACGGCTCTTGTAAAAATTACTAACAACCTTCTTCTTGCTGCTGACTCTGGTCTTATGTCCATACTCATTCTTCTTGATCTAAGTTCTGCCTTTGACACCATCTGTCATTCTATCCTCCTCAACAGACTAACCTCCATTGGCATCTATTGGCAACCTAACTCCACCCACCCACCCTCCATCCTCACCGACTGTCTCAACGAGCTAAATCACTGGTTTTCTAACAATTTCCTTCAACTAAACAGTAACAAAACAGAAATAATTCTTGTTGGTACCAAAAACTCTATTTCAAAATCAAAACATCTTCTCGTCCCCCTTAAAGGGGACCACACATGCAAGATTCACTTTTTAATGTTTTTTTACTCAACTTTGGGTATTTACTTCATAAAAAAACAGTCCTAAGGCCAAAAAAATGCACCCAGTGGTTTATTTACTCTAAGTAGATTTATTTTACTGTGATAAGATAGGTTTCGTTTTTAAATCAATCGCGCTTGTGACGTCACAAGCGCTAGGACAACCCACCCCAACCTGAGTCCAGCCCCTCACCTAGCAACCCCTGGTTAGGCTCAACCCACTTCTGTATTAAACACATGACTGTTGTTTTTCATGATTTCATCTCATCTTTTGTTTATATGTTCTTAATTTCATGTGTACAGTAGGGCTGTGCGATATGACGATATATATCGTGGGGACGATAGAAACGTGTCTATCGTGCTACTTTCCTTCTATCGTCTCTATCGTGATAAATAAGAATAAAAAAATAACTGTCGCAAAGAAGCTTCATATGGGGTTTTGCGAGATGACGGCGCTGCTTTATGTTGGACGCACGCGCGGGTTTGCAACACATGCTTTACGTTGTTAAACTCGAGAGCAACAGAGCCGCAGGCGCATGAAGCCGGCCGGTGTCTCAACCATAGAGTCTCAACAAGGAGAAAACAGCTGCACAGGCAGCCTAAGAAGAATAACTTTTACCAAAAAGAGGGGGAAGCTCACCTTGTTAGCTTCCATTGTTTCGCTCCGCTGAAACTCTGAGACAAAATGGGTCCAGAGGACACGAACCCAGAGTCCAACCGAGTCCGAACTCGGGTCCAGTTAACCAATACAAAACAGACCAGAGACATAACAGAACCGCAATCAAACGCAACGTTTTCTCTTTTCTGTTTCTTGCTTTGTTTACTCAAACTTCAGAGCGGATTTCTTCTTCGTGAGTTTAATTAGCAGCTGTTGTTCTACCGCCACCTGCAGGAAAAATTTGGACCAAAGTAGAAAAGGAGTTGTTTGTTTGTTTGTTAGTTTATTCATTTTATAATATGAAATACAACAATTAACGTATTCATAATAGAAAAAAATAAATAAAAATAAAATGAAAGGTAGCAGATGAAAAATAAATCTTATTAAATCTGCTCCTTATTCATCTAATAACAGTTCAAACAATATTTTCTATAATAACAAAATAAGTAAATAACTCAGTCAATTTTCAATTCACATATATCACACATTAAATTAGATTCATTTATTTTTTTTAGCAATTCATTTTTTACCAGTTTCTTAAATACAAGGAATGATTTGGCTTCCTTAACATTTGTCATTTGGCATTAAGTCATTCCATAATCGTACTCCTTGAATTAAGGTAGATCTTAGGTAGATCTAGTTTCTACTTTGGTCCAAATTTCCTTGTTCGTTTTGTTCACATTCTTATAATTGTAACTATCTGTAGTAAAATAATAAAATAAAAAAACTTTGGTCCAAATTTTTCCTGTACACACATACACACATCGTGTTGTATATATCGTGATATATATCGTTATCGTGATATAAAAAAGTCCATATCGTGATATATGATTTTTTCCATATCGCCCAGCCCTAGTGTACAGCACTTTGTTACAGCTGTGTTTTTTTTAATGGCTTTATAAATAAAGTATAATTGTTATTTTTATGTTTTAGTTCAATTTTTTGTGTATTTGCGATCGCTCCCAACGCGCAGCCGGCAAAAATTAAACGAGCAGACCCCCGGCGTAGGGACCGGTTGCGACGGGACCCCTCCTCTGGCAGATGAAGCGGAGCTTCAACTGTACAGCCTGGCAGCAGCCTCGCAGCAGCGAGGACCTTCTCCTTACGGATTAATTTACGGGAGACACTTGGTGAACTTTGTGTTGTCTTGACTGGAACAGCGATAACTCCCAAAATCGCCGTGTGCAACGAGCGGAGCTGGCGAACACCGGAAGAGGAACAAGCTAACATTAGCATCGGATTCGGGTGGTCTAATGCTAAAAGGAGCAGCAAATTGCGGCGCGCTCAGACGGGTTTCGGTAAGTTATCTTAAGCTAGCACTAACAGTAAGTCAAATGAGTAATAAAAAAAGAGCTAATTTTAAAACAACAACACATTACAGATACTGGCTGTGCAGAGGGCGTAAACAGATCTTTGAAGGGCGTGGACTTCAGAACTCAGTATCAGAAACCGGTCGTTCAAAACGAAAGTTAAAAATGGCAGAATTAAAAAGGGTATAATTAATTATCTAAGAATTATTTTGTGTATTAAAATGAATTAATATTGTCAAGATAGCACACAGACATAACATAAACATTTTAAAGACCTATACAGTATGTGGTCCCCTTTAACAACTCTCTGCTATCCCCCTCCCCTCAGGTCAAGAGCCTCGGTGTCATCCTCGACACCACTCTCTCCTTCACTTCACACATCAACAATATTACTCGGTCTGCCTATTTCCACCTCCGTAATATTAACCGTCTCCGTCCTTCTCTCACACCCCGCTCCACAGCCATCCTGGTGCACAGTCTTGTGACTTCCCGTATCGATTACTGCAACTCCCTTCTCTACGGCCTCCCCAACAAATCTCTCCACAAGTTACAGATGGTCCAGAACTCAGCTGCCCGTGTCATCACTCAAACCTCCTACTATAACCACATCACTCCTGTCCTGCAGCAGCTCCACTGGCTCCCGGTTAAATCACGCATCATCTTCAAAATTCTACTCCTCACGTTCAAAGCTATCCACAACCTTGCCCCTCCTTATCTATCTGACCTCCTACAAATCTCCATCCCATCACGCTCTCTCAGATCCTCCTCTTCGCTACATCTCCATGTACCCTCTGCCCGCCTCTCCACCATGGGGAGCAGGGCCTTCACCTGCTCTGCCCCTCACCTCTGGAACGCTCTACCACCAGACCTTCGAAACACCACCTCCCTTTCTCTGTTCAAGACAGCCCTGAAAACACATCTCTTTAGACTAGCTTATCATTAACTTTACTAAATGTATTTTTATTATTTTGCATTTTACAATCTTTATGTATTTTATATTTCAATTTGTTGATGATAATGTTTGATCTGTATTACACTGTATTGGTTTGTTGTGTCCGTAGTTGTCCTGAAAGGCGCTTTTACATAAAATGATTATTATTAATAATATAAAGACAAACAGCAATTGGGCATGCTTCAGCCACCTACTTCGTATAAGACACAGCACCACCAAAGGTGAACCACAACACTACATTGCCACACCCACACATTTCTTCCATGTTTGAAAAGGCACTGCGTAATTTCCGCAATTTTGACCACTGAAGTGTTGAAATAATTCATAAAACAGTTTTATAAAACAGTTTTATAGAGCAGTCAAGTGGTCAAATGTATTGTCTCTGATCATTGTTAGTATTTTACTTGTCATGATAACAGGTGCAGCACTGCCTCCCCTGACTGCACGTCCCTGGCTCTATTTCTGCTTTAAAGTAAATACGATTGTGTCCCACTTTATTTAACAAAATGTAACCCAACTTATTACTGCATAGATACTAATATGCCTCCAAGCGTTTCAGCTTGTTCATCGCTTCACCAATGGAAGAACCAAGTCAATGAAATAGCAAAATGTGCTCCTCCCATCCCTCGTCTACACCAGGCAGCAGTAGGATTATACCGTCCTGTTTGAGCTCTGACAGGTGGTGCTCCTACATGTTTAATTAAATCCACAATGATTGAAGAAACTACATTAGCTTGTACTGGTCACACAGAAACAAATGTTGGTTCTGGTCCACGCCGGAAGTTGCGTCCATAATTAACGCAAGGCATTAAAGGGCATAGGAATAAGGTGGATAGTTTGTATGAAAGATACTAGTAGAAAAAAAAAATCCTCAAAATACAGTCATTAGTGATGAATGTAATTATTAAGTTTTGTATATTTCTTTCTCATTTATGCAGATTGATAATACAAGGTGTAGTTCAATTCAGAAGAGAAAAAGAGTTGGTAAGCATCACATTTTAAAAACTGTAAAACACTATTTGCAGCTATATATAAACACCAACATTCAAGCTTCACTGATATCTGTAAGCCAACAGTATGAGCCAGTAATGTTTGGCAATGGCATACATGTTCAGCACAAGTTTTTTTTTTTTGCTTCTTTACTATTCAAATATTATATTTGAGAGCATATTTGAGGAAATTTAGACATTTTTGTGTCACACTCTTCTTTATAAAGACATATGTAATACTTTCAGCTTTAGGTGTAAAACATTCTTCCAAGAGTCAAAGTGCACTCTGAATGGATTGCAGTTTTGGCAGATAGCTTGACACCTCATGTTCACTTCCTGCCCCATCAACACCATTATAACCAGAGGGTTTTATAGACAGTGTAAAACACAGTTAAAGTGCAAGAGCTCTAAAGTAAATTGACTTAAACACACAAAAAAATCTATGTATTTGAGGGTCAAATAAATCAAGGTAGTATAAGAGAGGAACTGCTTCTTAACTGCATGAAATGTAAACTCAGATGATCTAAACTTTATGATTTGTGTGCTTCTTTAGGAAGAGCATTCAAAGTCTACAGTTTTTGTGTAAATATAGAATTGTAAATGGCAGTTGAGAATAATTTCAGTGTCCTAATAATGGCTTGTTAATTAGCCATGTATTGAGTGTTGCTGCTTGATTCTATTAGCCATCTGGAGTTTGAAAGCAGCTTGTCTAACAAACTATGTAATTTTTTAGAAATTGTTCAAACTGATTAAAAATATATATTTGGTGTCATTTTGACAAAACAGTATAAAAAATACTCTGCCTGACAAAAAAAAATGACAAAAAAAAGTTGCCCCTTGGATTTAGCTAAGCAAATAGGTACAAGCCTATTGGATAATTACTGCATGGGCAATTATCTTTCAGCTGGCAACAAGATATTTAACCACAACTGGTGCAATGAGTTGCTTCTCATTTCTTAAACCATGTAGAAAGACACATCGCATGGTCGTGGAAAATATGTCAGTCTGTTTGAAAAGAGTCAAATAATTGTCATGCATCAAGCAGAGAAAACATCTAAGGAGATTGCAGAAACTACTAAAATTGGGTTAAGAACGGTCCAATGCATTATTAAAAACTGGAAGGATAGTGGGGGAGTCATCGTCTTTGAGGAATAAATGTGGCCGGAAAAAAATCCTGAATGATGGTGATCCGTGATCACTTAAACGTTTGGTGAAATCAAATGTAAGAAAAACAACAGGAGCACTCAGGGCTATGTTTAATAGTGAAAGTAAGATCATTTCCACACGCACAATGTGAAGAGAACTCAAGGGATTGGGAATGAATTGCTGTGTAGCCTTAAGAAAACCACTAATCAGTGAGGCTAACTGAAAAAAAAAGGCTCCAATTTGATAGAGATCATAAAGATTGGACTCTGGAGCAATAGAAGAAGGTCATGTGGTCTGATGAGTCCAGATTGACCCTGTTCCAGAGTGATGGATGCATCAGGGTAAGAAGAGAGGCAGGTGAAGTGATGCACCCATATTGCCTAGTGCCTAGTCATCAATGCAAGATCTTAATGAAAAAATAATTCAACAATGGAAAGAAATAGATCTCGTGATGTTTCAGAAGCTTATCGAAACAATGCCACATCGGATGCACGCCATAATCAAAGGTGGTCCAACAAAATATTAGTGTGTGACCCTTTATTTTGGTGGCAACTTTTTTTTGGGGGGGGGGCTAGGCAGTGTAGATGGTAATGGTTTTTGAAATGTAGTTCTGCTGAAAGGTAATGGACAGTTTATGGATTTCCTAATAAATTAAAATAACTGATAAGATTAAAAAAGCCACTGTTAAATGTTTTAATAAATGCAGCTTGCATAAACCACCAACAACATATTAATACTGAAGTTGTTTTAAAAGAGCAAAAATAAAAATAAATTGTGGCCCCACTTGAAATAGATTACATTATTTTATCAGTCCAGTCAGAATAAACTCTCTTTCAAAACTAAGGTTGTTCAATAGGTCAGAGATTAAAAGGCTGTTTACACCTAGTTTATAAATGTGCATTTAATTGAATTTGGAGAGTGTTAACATTTCCAATGCATGTCTGAACTGTTTTACCTCAGACCACCTTTGAACGTGTTTTGACCTCTTTATTGACATACACTTAGTAGTCCAAAAAAAGTCCATTCTGAGCTGATCTGCGGAACTTCCTATTGAACTGATGTGACCCAACACAAAAGGCTATTACCCGTATGAATTGAGGTAAAAAAAAGTCCATTAAGTTTCCAGCTGGTTTAAAAAAAAGATAGCAGTTTGCCATGTTTACATGCTTTGCTTTCTTTTTTAAGCATATTTTTTGAACTGTTTATGAAAATGATTCTCAACAAAAATGTACATTTTGTTAGTATTTTTAATCAAAGTGGTTTAATAGTGATGCATGAGATCTTTAATTAAAATGTATTATTTCTGAATCTTTGTAGAGCTGACTGGACCTGCTGGGGTCACTGTGATCTATGTTGTCCCGAGCCAGTTGGAGAACAACAAACTCAGAGGTGTTATATTATATTTTATTAATGTTATTAACATATTTAAACACAGTGTTGATGTTCACAGATGTTAAAAAAATAGCTGACATCTGTTGGTACATTGTAGAGTTTTATAAAGTCTTGTATTTCCTTTGAGACAGAATTAGGTAAAGAAACGTATTAAGAGATAACTCAATAAAAATAAAAATAAATGCTTGAATGACTCTGAATTATATTTATGTCAACCTAGTATAGTTCAATTTTAATTTAATGCCATTTTCACATAAACACCAGAAGATTTGCTCCATTCAATGCATTCCTATTTCTAATAGCTATCTCTTTTTATGGACATTACAAGTCTAAAATAGTAACTAAAATCCCTTTTAAGACTACATGCTACTCAGCAGTGGCTTATTTTACAAACCTAACACTAATAAAAGTACTTAGACTGGCTGAAATAACTAAAAATAATCTAGATAAATATAGCTTATACTGTGCACAATTCATAAGGAGTCTAGAAGGTTGAATATGTTCTATTAGACTGAGATAAACAAGGAAAAAGTGAGGACTTCAAAACTTGCAGGATATGTTTTTCGATGTATATAATAATAATAATAAACTTTATTTTTTTATAGCACCTTCCTACAATGCCTTGCATTGACCAAGGTGCTTAACAGGATAAAAAGATGAATAAACTGGAACAATAAATCAATTAAAATAGAATAAGAAACAACAGCAATAAAAGAAGGCAATGGAAATAAAAATGCTACATACTAAAATACCAAAAGTAATAAAAGTTACACACTGAAAGCTTTTTTGAACAAGTGGGTCTTCAGTCTGGTTTTAAACAGAGTCAGATCAGAGGTGGCACGCAGCTCAAGGGGGAGACTGTTCCAGGCTTTTGGGCCGGCAACAGAAAATGACCGGTCTCCCCATTGTTTGTACCTTGAGCGAGGCACCTCCAGCAGGTGTTGACTGGCAGATCGTAAAGCTCTGCCGGGCTGGTGGACTTCCAAAAGTTCTGAGATGTAGAGAGGTGCAAGTCCATTCAGAGCTTTGAAAACAAACAGCAGCAGCTTGAACTGTATCCTGAACTGAACCGGGAGCCAGTGTAGAGAGGACAGGACAGGAGTGATGTGTTCATATTTTCGTGTGTTGGTCAAAAAGCGCGCGGCAGAGTTCTGTACAAGCTGTAAACGGGAGATGGAGGATTGATTAATACCAACATACAAAGCATTACAATAATCAAGTCTGGAGGTCACAAAGGCATGGATGGCCTTCTCCAGATCACCACGGCTGAGAAATGACTTTACTTTAGAGAGCAGACGGAGCTGGAAAAAGCTGGTCTTGACAACAGAACTGATCTGTTTATCAAGCTTTAAGATGGAGTCAAGTTGCACTCCAAGATTTCTGACCACCGGGTTGAAGTAGGGGAGGGGA
Organism: Garcialebias charrua; assembly: GCA_038048925.1. NCBI lineage: Eukaryota > Metazoa > Chordata > Actinopteri > Cyprinodontiformes > Rivulidae > Garcialebias > Garcialebias charrua. The sequence goes on along the minus strand of JBBPBX010045777.1, from coordinate 110 downwards.
AAACCAAAACTGGGACTGGGAAGGATGTTGCTGGTGTCATCATGTGCACCAAATAAAATGCATTCAGTTTTATCTGTGTTTAGGTGGATGAAGTTTTGAGAGAGCCAGTG
>JBBPBX010045775.1:0-26863 GCA_038048925.1 Garcialebias charrua | reverse complement strand
GAGATGCATGCTCGTAAGTCCGGGACCTCGTAAGTAAGAGCGCTCGTAAGTTGGGGACTACCTGTATATGGTGCTTCACTCTCACTTCACTAAGAGACCTGTAAAAGTCTATTTGAACTTACCCCAGAAGAGGTTCCTCTTTCACGGCTAGAGTCGCTGAGGAGTCCTGCCTCCATGGTGGATGACAGTACTGCTAAATGGACAGTAAACAGTTAAAATGTGCTGCAAACACAGGAATGATGCAAACTCCAAAACAAAAAAATGCAACAGATATTATCTGCAATCACATAAAATAGCTGAAGAAACACACAATCAGAAAAACAAATGCAAAGTAAGAATGCTGCAAAAAACAAAGACACCAAAACAATTGCAAATAAGATAAGATGCACTCTCAAAAAAAATAGAAGTTCAGCAGACCACTACGGGGGCTTGACCACCAAGTCAAATAGAACCAGACCCCCTGTAAATAAATTTTAGCTGAGCAGCCACTTTCTAAATCATGAAAGACCCCACTCACCCAGCACACAAACTCTTTGCCCCACTCCCCTCAGGACGGAGCATCAAATGTAGAGCCACTAGACTGAGGAACAGCTTCTACCCTGAGGCTGTTAGACTCATGAATAAATAAATAATAAGAATAATCACTGTGAAATATCACATCATGCTGATGCTGATCTGTTTTCTTGTTGCTGTGTTCATCTGTGACCATCTGCTCATAAAGACTCATGTTCGTGCTGCTGTTTGTAATGATGTTTTTCTATTACTCTAGGGCTTAGTGTATTTCTAGTTGGATGTTTTTCTTAGTTCATATCCTAGATGTTATTACTGTTTTTCTCTTACATTTTGTTGTTGGATGTAACTGGGACCCTGTGTACATAATCTCATTTCATCACATGTACTACATGCGGTGCAAATGACAATAAAGACTCTGACTCTAAAGTCATAATACGGTGTTAAATGTGTGTTCAATAATTATAGACTAATATCCTTGTTACCACAGTTCTCAAAAATTCTAGAAAAACTACAGTATTTGTGACCAGATTAGATCAATTTATTGCTAAACAAAATATTTTAAGTACCGGTAGCAGTCAGTATGGGTTTAGAGCAAAAAACTACTTAAAAAAAAAATTCATTTTACATATTAAAAAAACAACATCAATGGCTCTCATGGAATTAATAGAACAAATAACTACTGCTGTCGATCAAAAACAATACAGTATAGGTAGTCCTCGGGTTATGACTGTCTCGAGTTACGACGTTTCGTGGTTACGTCACGCATCTCATTAAAAAACTTTTTTTAAATATATTTTGAAAAGCCAGTGTTGTACTTCCTGTTTGTGACGGTAGAAGCTGTGGCTTGACGCAGCGGAAAAACAGAGGGAGGGAGGCCCGCTCTGGTTTCACAACAGAAGCAGCAAAGCACTGGACAAGTACAGCACAGCTGGACCAGAGAAGCACCGAGCTAACATGCTAACAGGCCTTACTTAAACACTCTGGACCACGCAAAGTACAGACAGCATCAGATGTTGGAAAAGCACCGAGCTAACATGCTAACAGGCCTTACTTTAAACACTGGACCGCGCCAAGTACAGGCAGCAACTTTAAACACTGGACCGCGCGAAGTACAGGCAGCATCAGATGTTGGAAGAGCACCGAGCTAACATGCTAACAGACGGAGGAAGGCTTCACCAGCTCCCAGTAAGAAATTAACTTTTTTTTTTCCCCCTTCATTATGGCTCCAAATGTATGTCCTTTTTGATAATTATGTAGGGTACTGTATTATATAGGCTAAGTGCTTGGTAACTGTACAGTACTGTACATGTATATAGGACAGTATGTACGTATTTTCTGACACGACGATTTTCGAGTTACGACTGAGCGTAGGAACGGAACTATGTCGTAAGTCGGGGACTACCTGTATTGTGTTAGTATTTTTGTTGATTTAAATAAAGCATTCGATACTATTGACCACACTGTTCTCCTTGAAATTTTCAATAAATATGGTATCATAAGACCAGCATTACAGTTATGGAAGCAGTTATGTCTCATTTTTTCAAATTAAAATGGATTACCGGTAATAAAAAGTATTTTTAGTTTCAAAATAAAGCTGCATGTTTTGACTCAGAAATAGAATTTAAAATGAATACTGTACTGTAATCCAAACTGCATTTTCGTCTTTAAGACTGCTCAATTTGTAAAATAATTAAAATGATAAATAAAACTAGAAAGTTCCTGGAGAAACTTCGACGGGGGCTGCCAGGCTACTGCCCGTTAGCAGCCATCCTGAATACAAATGGCTCCAAATGTTAATAGCACATATCACGGAGCCAAATAAAATTCTTGAAATGATAGTAAAGGTGTTTGGGTTCATTTTCAGCTCCGATTACACCAAATTTCAACTAAATAGCATTAAAAATGGCTGAATTATGGTGTTTTTTCTTTTTAGCTAAGGCGGCCATCTTGGATTTTTATTTTCGTTTTTTGTACGTGATAGAGAATGTTGTCAGCTACAACTTCACCAAATTTCAGCTCTCTATGTATAAAGATGGCTGAGTTATGGCATTTTTTCTCTTTTAGCTATGTCGGCCATCTTGGATTTTTATTTTTGGTTTCGGTACGTAATACAGAATGTCTTCAGCTACAACCTCACCAAATTTCAGCTCCCTATGTATAAAGATGGCTGAGTTAAATCCATTTGAATGTAGCTATGGCGGCCATCTTGGATTTTTATTTTTGGTTTCCGTACGTGATAGAGGATGTCTTCAGCTACAACCTCACCAAATTTCAGCTTTCTATGTATAAAGATGGCCGAGTTATAGCCATTTGAAAGTAGCTATGGCGGCCATCTTGGATTTTTGATTTTGATATGAAATTTGATAGGAAACATTGTCGGCTATCACCATACCAAGTTTCAGCTCTATATCATTAAAATTGACCATTTTACAGTATTTTGACTTTTTTGCGTTGTCGGCCATCTTGGAAGTTGGATTTTCAATTGAAATTTATTAGGGATCATTGTTAGCTACCCATTTGCCAAATATAAGTTCCATATCTCAATCAAAATGGCCGCTTCACCTAATTTGCTTGTTCAAATGGCCGCTTCACCTAATTTACTTGTTTAATTCAAAATGGCCGTCTCACCTAGTTTGCTTGTTTGATTCAAAATGGCCGCCTCAACTAATGAGCATGTTTGATTCAATATGGCCGACTCACCTAATTAGCTAGTTTGATTCAAAATGGCTGACTCACCTAATTATCTTGTTTGATTCAAAATGGCCGACTCACCTAATTAGCTTGTTTGATTCAAAATGGCCGACTCACCTAATTAGCTAGTTTGATTCAAAATGGCCGACTCACCTAATTAGCTAGTTTGATTCAAAATGGCCGACTCACCTAATTAGCTAGTTTGATTCAAAATGGCCGACTCACCTAATTAGCTAGTTTGATTCAAAATGGCCGACTCACCTAATTAGCTAGTTTGATTCAAAATGGCCGACGCACCTAATTAGCTAGTTTGATTCAAAATGGCCGACTCACCTAATTAGCTAGTTTGATTCAAAATGGCCGACTCACCTTATTAGCTAGTTTGATTCAAAATGGCCGACTCACCTAATGAGGTTGTTTGATTCAAAATGGCCGACTCACCTAATGAGCTTGTGTATTGAACCTGCCTTGTATATTGCCTTGTATATCGAACAAAGATGGCGCCCTGATTCAAAATGGCCGCCTCATCTAATGAGCTTGGTTGATTCAAAATGGCCGCCTTACCTAATGAGCTTGTTTGATCCAAAATGGCCGTCTCACCCATAGATATAATAAACACTAGATAAGCTGAGGCGGAGTCTCCGGCGTCGTCACGTGGCAGCCATCTTGCGACAGACAGCAACATTAGCTGCAGCTGTTGAAACTGAATGGAGGTGAGGGGTTTACACAAACAAAAATACTCTTAACTCGCTGTAATCTTGACGGATTTACAAACGGTTTATCTTTTTAAAAACGTTATTAACGTGGCTATGATTTCTTTGGTAGTCAGACAGCACTTTTGTCTTTTTTAAAACGTTTTATTCATGTTTTGGGTGTCACACTCATCGAGAATCTAGAATCTGTTTTTATTACACCAATAACTATTTTATTACAAACTACTGTAAATGACTATCTTGATCATGATTGTATTTATTAGCATACTATTAACAAGAGCCTTTGATTAAGGGCTAGCTAGTACAGTATTCCAAATATTTCCCCAGCATTCTTAGATCACTAGGAGCTCTTTGTTTTTAACTGAACTAAAGCTGCACATGATTTCCAAGCGGTTTGGTATGTTCAACACTAATTACTGCTTTGTGTTTTACAGAAATACTCTTTGACAAGATGCCTGACTTTTGTGCAGCCTATGGATGCTCCAATAGGCGTAACATCAAAACAAGAAACCTTGGGATCACATTTCACAAGTAAGACTCTGTGACAGTATTATTACTTTAATTAGAATAATCATAGTTATATTTTGGATCAGTGCACATTATTGGTCATGCTACACACCAAAATGTGAGATAATATTATTGACATAATATTATACATAATATATATTTACATAATAATGACATAATATATATTTACAGCACTTTGGTTGACCTTGTTGTTGTTTTAAGTGCTCTATAAATAAAATGGTATGGTATGGTATACGGCTTGTAAAAGTATCTTTATATAAATTATGATGTATGATTTAGTGTTTCTTTTGGACACAATTTTTAATAGCTGTTTTATTGTACCAAAAGTAAATGCAAGCACACCAAAAGTATGATATATGTGTATAATTGTCATTACTATAATTCAAAGGTAAAGAAAGGAAGTGTGGAAAATAATGACCATCTTCTTCATGTTTTTAAGGTTTCCCAAAACCAGAGAGAGGAGGCGGCAGTGGGAAGTTGCCCTGAGAAGAGAGGGTTTTGTTGCCCTGGACAGGACACTGCTCTGCAGTGATCACTTCAGTTCTGAGGACTTCGATCGGACAGGGCAGACTGTTAGATTAAAAGATAGTGTTGTTCCAACACTTTTCAATTTTCCATCGCATCTTCAAAAGGTATGTATCATCGACCTACAAGATTTCAAGATGTATAAGATTGATATGTCTATAAACTACTGTATATATAAATATGTGGTTAAATGTCACAGTTTAGTATTTCTTTCTGCAAATTTAGCAATAAACAATGTGTTGTTCTTTACATAGCACATTTTAGACACTCTACTTTTGTTTATTTTAGCTTGTAAAAACAAGAGGCTCAAACACCTCTAGAAGAATAGAAGACAACCTGGCAATGGACCTGTCTCAGGATAAAGCTCAGTCTGATGTTGTGAGTATTAATTGATTCACACAATTGATAAGTGAATAATTATTTTTTTTTAAACTGTTAAATTCCACATTAATATTATTTATATATTTGTATATTTTTGCAAAGCAACTGGAAGCCACTGCAAAGAGGCGAAAGTGCTGCAAGCGGCAGGCCACTGACCACCCGTATTCACTGCCTCCTTGCCCCAAGGCTATATATGCCAAACTTAATGAAGCCTCAGCTAGAGTGAGGAAATTGCAGAGGGAGAAATCGAATGCCTTGGCAAGAGAAAGGAGGGCCAAGAAAAGCATGCTGTCTCTTCTAGAGGAACTGAAGGAGAAAAATCTCATCAATGAAGAGCTAAAAGACAAGCTTGAATGCTACTCGGGTAAATTAAAAATATTACATTGAATACATAGTATATAGGGTATTTTATGTTCTTTGGTGAAATGACACCCACTAAATCACTCTTAACTGTTTTTCAGATCTTCCAGTTCAACTGTTGTCGAGGCAGGGCAGCAAGTACACCAAGGCCCAGAGAGAGTTTGCCCTTACGCTCCATTTGCATGGGCCAAAGGCATATCACTATCTGAGAGACACTCTGCATATTTGCCTCCCACATCCGAGATCATTGCAAAGGTATTCTTCATTATGTTTGACTGTAAACTAAATCACTTGGAGAAACTTAAGCGCTACATATTGTGTTACCATGAATTGTAGAACTTGCTGAAAAAGGCTTACATTTTTAACTTTTTAGTGCAATGGCATCTATTTTTGGGATGCCAAGTGTTTTCAGTAGGGATGCTTAGTGTTTAAATGATTGTATGGTTAAATTTTTACTTTTTTATTTTACTAAGGTGGCTGAGCTCTGTTGATGCCAAACCTGGTCTAAATAAAATGATGTTGGACATGCTGGAGCAACGTCGCAAAGCAGATGAGGCCAAATACGGATGTGTCTCTTTGATGCTGGATGCCATGGCCATCAAAAAGCATGTTCAATATGATCCTCAGACACAAACAATGTCTGGATTTGTGGACATGGGAGATCGGATAAATGAAGCTGACATTGCCTCTGAGGCTCTGGTGTTCATGGTGGTTGGGCTTCAAGGTTATTGGAAAGCTCCGATTGCATATTATCTGACCAAGTCCCTAACACCAGAGACACAGAAAGTGTTGGTAGAGCATGCATTAGAAGAGCTTCATCATCGCCAGATATTTAAGGATGCCCAATGTGCCTTACTGCATATGCCATTCTATAACAACATGAACTACTACCTCATGCATATACTGTGTACATTAACTGATATGCTGCTTTGCCACTTTGCAAATGTCAATGCTAGAACCTTTAGTTTATTTTATAGTTATACTTTTTATACTTTTTTACTTTTTGTACTAGTATGCAAAAACTCAGAACAGTATTATGTTCATTAAATGTTTAGTGCTTTAGTTTTTAGAGTTGGTGTAAATTTTCATACTCTTATACCACTATGCAAAAACTCAGGACAGTGTTAAAGTTTTACTATTTTATGCTTATGTCTATTATTATATGTTTCAGTGTTTTAATGTTTAAATAGTTACTGTTGCACCGAGGGAGTGAGAGTCTTGTCACACTATCAGATGTCACACTATCAGATGTTTATTTTTGTTTATTTGTTTGTTTATTTATATTTCTCAATTATTAAATCTTTTCATGTATCTAAAAAGAATAAACTACACATATTGACCAAGGTTGGTGTAATAATGTATTTAATATTACATAATATTTAAATGTGTAGGGAAAAAAATTGGCATAAATTAATTTCATATCACCAATAATAATACTATTTATGATGAAATAGTATTAAATATTTATTAGCATTGTAACATATGTCAGTTAATTTCGCTGGAAATAAACATGTATTTAGAAATAGATGTAAATATAATCTTATTGTGTATACTGCTAGTGCAATACAGTGTCTACATAACGTTATTTTCATGTGAACGTCCATCTTAAGTATACCATATTATAACAACATCTCTCACATTTATAACAAACCAAACCGTTTTAAAATCGGATGGAAATTAAGCAAGTTATGGTTATTTTAATAGTGAATGCACCATTCACATTCATGTTAAGAGTGGGCGTTCTGTCTGTCCCAAGATGGCCGCCGTCTGACGATGTCGGTCTCCATTGGCCAACAGCGGGGCTGTCTTATCTAGTGTTTATTATATCTATGGTCTCACCTAACTAGCTTGTGTATTGAACCTACCTTGTATATTGCCTTGTATATTGAACCAAGATGGCGCCCTGATTCAAAATGGCCGCCTCACCTAATGAGCTTGGTTGATCCAAAATGGCCGCCTCTCCTAATGAGCTGGTTTGATCCAAAATGGTCGCCTCACCTAACTAGCTTGTGTATTGAACCTGACTTGTATATTGCGTTGTATATTGAACCAAGATGGCGTCCTGATTCAAAATGGCCGCCTTACCTAATGAGCTTGGTTGATCCAAAATGGCCGCCTCTCCTAATGAGCTGGTTTGATCCAAAATGGCCGCCTCACCTAACTAGCTTGTGTATTGAACCTACCTTGTATATTGCCTTGTATATTGAACCAAGATGGCGCCCTGATTCAAAATGGCCGCCTCACCTAATGAGCTTGGTTGATTCAAAATGGCTGACTCACCTAAGTAGCTAGTTTGATTCAAAATGGCCGACTCAACTAATGAGCTTGTGTATTGAACCTGCCTTGTATATTGCCTTGTATATTTAAAGTGAAGCACGAAAACATTTAATTTGAAAATTGAACAAAAATTTATAACAAAGCTCTTTCATGTTGTGACAAATAGGAACAATCTGAATTTAAATAAAAAATAAAAATTCAGCCGAGGAAATTATCTGACCAGCAGGGGGCGCTGGCTCACAACAAATCTCTTATTCAAACCAAAATTTCAATTTAAATACTTCTAGTAAAGTAAATATATTTGCCTTCAAAGTTTATTAGTGTTGACTAATCACTCAATTAAAATATAAAAACACGGATTAAGGGGCTTTTAATTGGTTTATTGTAGCTCATTTCTGTCCAGCTTTTGATCTAAAATGCCACTTGGATCACGTGATGAATAAATTTAAACTGAGGATTTTCTCATCACAATGACTCATTAGTTTCACCTAATGGAACCAGTTTCATAATAAAATTACCTCACTTCTTACATCATGCCTGCATGTTTATAAAGTTTATAAACTGCCTTGTAGTCTTGAAAGTGTATTTATTTAATATTTATACATTAAGTGACCTTTGACCTTTATGTCATGTTTGTTCTGGGAGTTTTAAAATCTTCTGAAAGTAAAAAACTTGTTGTTTTTAAAGTCATAAGTCCTTTAGAATGTCTGCAGGGCCGCAGCTTCTGGAATATTTTCACTTTCATTTCTAGAATTTTTGTCTGTTTTTAAAAGAACAATAACAATAAGCTCTGCTGAAACTCCCCTCAGAATCCACCCCCACCCCCAACTGGACTTTTTGAGATGCCGGGACTCCCCCATCTCTGGGGAGCCGGTTTTACCCTCCAGGACCTGGTTCTTTTTTTTTTTTTTTTTATTAAAGTTTGAGCAAAATTTACAAACAAAACATGTGGCATATACAACAGAAATAAAGTGTTTTGCAAGTATGAGGCACACATAAGAGAAAATAACGTGACATGTTTAAGAAAGAAAAGACAATAAATAAATAAAAATAAATAAAAACATACACAGAAGGGGCTCTAATTATTAAATAAAGTTCAGTTCTTCATAAGCATTGAGAAGCTGTAAACTCATCTTGCTTTTCATCAGTTTTAATGTTTTTAGGTGGTTGTCCATCAGCTGGCGTTGAAAGGTTGAAAAGTCAGGTTTTCTGTTTCCCCATTTACAAGAATGGATGAAGTATTTTGCGAGGATCAACAGGTTGTTCATTATGAGGTCAGCTCTTCTGTCTCTGAGGGTGGTTCCAAATATTACATCCTCTCTTTTTAGAGGATGGGGAAGGAGATGTTTAGTTGAGAACCAGGCCTGAAAGTTTTCCCAAAATGTTTTAGTGTGTACACAGTAGAAGAAGAGATGGTCTGTTGTTTCAATATCATTGTCACAAAAAGTACATTTGTTAGCGTCGAAATTAAATCTCTGTCTTAATAGTTCTCTGGATGGAAAAATGTTATTGAGAATTTTAAAATGTATTTCTTTAGCTTTAGGACTTAAGGGGTATTTAAGGTAAGCAGTTCTCCACTTATTGACTTCAGAGTCAGAAAACAAACTCAGGATGGAGTTTCTGTTTGGACGTACAGGAAATATAATGTCGTTTAGATGTCGACGTAACCTTTTGTTAGAGTTACTTTTATCCAAAAGGTTAACTCCATTTATTTGAGGTGTAGGTAAGAGGAGGTTAGCTGTTTCAGTGCTTATATTTTGGACCAAACATTTGACTGCAGTAGGGATCGAGTTTATAACTGTGTTAAACTGAGAGAGTGAGCAGTTCAAATTATATAGTGCACAGAAATCTTCATAAGACAACCAGCTTCCATTGTCCTTTAGAAGATGTTTTATGGACCAAATGCCTTTTTCCATCCAGTGATCCAAATACAGAGATCTATTTCTGTGTAGTACATATCTATTATTCCAGATCGGAGTTTGGTGGGGAGTAAAATTGTGTGAGTACATGAGTTTCCAACATAACAACACCTGCTTGTGAAAATCAGCTAGCTTCACAGGGAGTTTAACAACATTAAAGTCACATTTGAGAACAAAATCTATACCACCAATTTTTTTAAACAAACCTTTGGGAAGACAATACCATATACTATTTCCATTCATTAAAAAAGATTTCAGCCAGTTTATTTTTAAGACAGCATTTAAACATTCAAAGTCAATTGTTTGAAAACCACCATCTTTAAAATCTTTTACCATGTTTGCTTTTTTTAAGTAGTGGGCTCGATTTTTCCAGATGAAGTTGAAGTTTAGTTGATTTATGGCTTTAATATATTTATTAGGTATGGCCATAGAATAAGCCGGATAAATACAACGAGACAGTGATTCCATTTTAGTTAGGTAGGTTCTCCCGAATAGCGTTAGATCTCTTTGATTCCATCCGTTTAACTGAGATTTGCAGTTCTGGATTTTATTCTCTATGTTAAGAGTATCACTGAGTTTAGTATCTTTAGTTATTACCATTCCAAGATATTTCACTGAGGATTTGATGGGAATACCATATGCTTCTGTTAGATTAGTGTTATGAATCGCCATCAGTTCACATTTATGTAGATTCAAAGTTAGACCTGATGCTTTTGAAAATGTATTAATTAATTCAATGATTTTAGGAGTTTGATCTAGATTCTTCAAAAAGATTGTGGTGTCGTCAGCTAGTTGGCTGATTATAATTTGGTCATCAAAAATGTTCAATTTTGGAATGTTTGAGTTTTTTATGAAGATAGCCAACACTTCAACAGCCAGGATGAAGAGGAATGGAGAAATATTGCAGCCCTGTTTGACTCCTCTATTAATGGTAAAACGAGGAGAGGTACCATGTTGAAGAGCAACCGAGCTTGTAGTGTCATTATAAAAGCTTTCAATGATTTTACAAAAATTTGACCCAAAGCCAAATAAGTGTAAGACTCTGAATAGAAACTGATGCTCCAGCATGTCAAAGGCTTTGTAGAAGTCTAAAAAAAGAATGAAGCCTTTGTCCTCAATCAGATCATTGTATTCGAGTAAATCTTGGACGAGTCTAATGTTGTCGTGAATTGATCTTTTAGACATAAAACCTGTTTGAGTTTCAGAAATCACATCCTTAAGACCAGTTTTCAATCTATTTGTGTATATATATGTTAATAATTTGTAGTCACAGTTTAAGAGGGTGATTGGGCGGTAGTTGTCTAGAAGTTTTCTGTCTTTATCTGGTTTTGGAATGAGTGTGATAATTCCCTGCTTCATGCTGTGTGGAAGAGAATTATTATCTATGGTCTCTTGAAAGACCTGGAATATAAATTCTCTGAGACAGTCCCAAAAATGTCTATAGAAATTAGCAGTAAGGCCATCGGGGCCGGGGGATTTATCAAGTTTCAAACACATGATAGTACGGTCTAGCTCTTCTATATTAATATCTTTGTCACAGTTTTCCTTGAAATCCACAGAGATCTGAGGGATGAATTGTTTCACTTGGTCTAACAGGAGGTCGCTATCTTGAGATGAAAAAGAGGAGCTGTAAAGCTTTTGATAAAAGTTGCTAATTTCTTTTGCTATTAAAGTTTGGTCTGTACACTCCTCATTGTTAATAAGGAGTGATTGAATGTGTTTTTTAGTTTGCCTCCTCTTTTCTAGTCTACAGAAGTAAGCACTGTTTTTTTCTCCTTCTTCAATCCATTTAGCTCTGGATCGGATAAAAGCACCCCGGGCCTTTCTTTCATAGATGGCGTCTAGTTTAGACTGTAAGGTCAAAAGGTTATTTTTGTCTGCATCATTTAGTGTCTGTTTAACACATAATGAGTTTAAATCCTTAACTAATTTTGTTTCTTCCAGGTCATTGTTTTTTTTTATTTTTTTGCTAAAGGAAATAGAATGAAGCCGTATCTTATATTTTAGGTATTCCCATTTTGAAGTGTAGGTTATTATAGATTCATCTAGAAATATCTTTTTTACTAGTTCTTTGATTTCTTTACAATAGAGATCATTTTTTAAGAGATCTGCGTTGAATTTCCAGTATCCTGCATGTCTTAAAGTCTCAGGAGCAGGAGTAATTAGTAAATTGATGCTGCAATGATCTGTAAGGGGAGTTTTAGACATGTCACAATCTGATGTTAGTTTGAGGATATCATCCGTACCTAACCAGAAATCAATTCTAGATCTGCTTGAAGCATCTGGTCTGAACCAAGAAAATTGCTTTTGGTTATCATGTTTCTCTCTCCATAAGTCAATAAGTCCTAAGTTGCTACAGAAATCAGACATAATGTGGTTTGGACGGGAGTTTTCATATTTGTTTGGGTGTCTGTCAAGACTTTCATTCATAACCATATTCCAGTCCCCGCCTAATAATACAAAGTTTGTTGGGAATCTTTGTTTAAGTTGTTTAACATTAGCTTCAATAGTTGTAAGAAGCTCCTTATTTTTTGAAGTGTTGCAGTAGCCATAAATGTTACCTAGGATTATTAGTGCATCCTCGATGTGTAATATGGAGAGAGACCAATGACCATCACTATCATTTTTTGTAAATATTATTTTCCCTGGGAAGTTATTCATTAATATAGCCACACCAGCTGATTTGGATGTGCCATGTGAATAAATAATTTTTTCTCCCCATTGGTTTGACCAAAATTTTTCATCGGAGTCAGTAGAATGAGTTTCTTGAAGAAGAATACAGTGTGGGTTCTTGTTTTTACAGTACAGAAATATCGCCTTCCTTTTGACAATCTCTCTGAGGCCCCTTACATTTAAAGACATAAACTTAAGATTGGTTTTTAAAGACATAAAATAAAAAATAAAAAGAATAACTACACAAACCTTAAAATTTGAGGATTAGTTAGAGTAGAATTAACTTAAGGCAAGCCCCTAAAAAAGTCAAATATTGCCCTTTTTTGTTATAACATTCAAAAGAGAAAGAACACTCTTGCATCTGCAAAAAAAACACTGAACTTAAACCAACTTCACTCCTTTTTCATTCAGGTGAGAACAATAAGGAACACAGGAGCGCATGTAAGAAGAACTGTTCTGAAAAATGCTTACCGTATTTTCCGGTGTATAGGTCGCACCTTTTTATGGTTTTTTTCAAGGCCTGCGACCTATACTCAGGTGCGACCTATATATGGCTTGTTATCACTTTCGGTGAAACAAATTTTTAAATCCAGCTCATTTCACAATTACGTTCATTTATTAAGGAAAAGTTCAGCTCAGACATATATTTGCTATAATTTTTATCAAACAAATAATTGTTTTTAAGTGTTAATCTTCTTAAAAGCCTTGCTGTGCGCTCCTGTGGCAGACATTTGCAGCAGAGCTAAACGTAGGTGCGACCTATACACCAGTGCGACCTATCTAGGGATTTTTCCAATCTATTGGTGATAATTGGACAATGCGACCTATACACAGGTGCGACCTATACACCAGAAAATACTGTAATTGAGAATAATGTGTAAACTGTATTCAGAAAGGAGACGAGGCTTTGATCACCTTGCCGTCGATTACTGCAACATGACCTCTGTAAAAAGCCACCTTGCCCTGAGATCTGGCTTTTGTAATTTTAGGCCACAGTTCTTCTCTTGCCAGCCGGTCTTCTTTTATGAAATCTTGAGCAAAACGAAGGCCTTGTTCTTTACACACCGTTGAATCCTTCGTCACCTTCCAAACCGTGTCACGATGGCGCCTCCTGGTGAACTGCATGATGACCTGACGGGATCGTCCTGCATCTTTTCTTCCCACTCGGTGAATCGTGTCGATCACATCTTCTACCTGGTCTGCCCACTGCGGTAAGATTCTTGAGAGCAGCTGCTCTGCCTTTTCTCTGAGGTTTTCTCCATCTTGCTCTTTGAGCCCCGATAGCCTGAGGTTCCATCTGCGCTTGTCTCTGTCAGCTTCCAGAAGTCTCTCCTTCAGAGCTGTGTTTTCTTTTTCCACTGAAGCAAGCTTTTCTTCAAGATTTTCTACAGTAGATTTACATTTGGTTATGTCGAGCGTATTCTGGTCCACTTGGAGTGTAATACGAGCGACCATTTCTGAATTTTCTTTTAGCTGTCTGCCAAAGTCTTCAAATCTGTTCTCCAGACTTTTAATGGCTGTAATGAGAGCAGCTAAAGAGCTTTCATCCACTGTTGCTTGCTTTTTTGCTGGTGGGGGCTTACTTGGAGATGAATCCAGCTGTCTTCTTGTACCAGAGGCACTTTTTGACGTCTCCATCGGAGTTTCCGTGCTGGCAGCAGCAGCATAGCTATGCATGTTTAGCTTAGCATTAGCGTTAGCTGACTTAGCATTAGCGTTAGCTTGTTTCAGACGAGGGAAGTCTTTCTCGTTACCGGCAGCCATCTTTTCACAAGGTTCTTAATTTTTTAGAGGAGATGTTCTGATCTACCTTGGAGATGAAGCAGTGTTCAGCAGTGTTCAAAAAGGGCCAGTTTTGTAGTAAGTTCGGGGCTGCACGAGTGGAGCTCAAAACAGCACGTGTGCCCACATCGCCATCTTGCCGGAAGTCTCGCTTGTGTATTGAACCTGCCTTGTATATTGCCTTGTATATTGAACCAAGATGGCGCCCTATGTGACTCAGTTTCTCTGAAAACTCAAGCCCCATTCTATTCCTATGGGAAATTTACGATTTTTGTTAGCGAAATATTTCGCCATGGTAACTCCGATTGCTTATAAAAGTAATAGCACACATCTCTGAGTCGGGCTGGTCGTTTTGATAGAACTTTTGTGGGGGTTCACTTTGTGGTTCGGTCCGTATTAAAGTTGAAAAAGATAACTTTTTCTGGTGTAGAATAATAAGTGGGCAGTAACCAACTAGTTCCTGGATTTGGAGATTCATTACGTCTTTGTTCGCAAATAACGTTGCCATGGTAACTCCGATTGCTTAGAAAAGTAATAGCACACATCCCAGAGTCGGGCCGGTCGTTTTGATATAACTTTTGTGGGGGTGCACGTTACGGTACGGGCCGCATTAACGGTGAACGACAATGTAGACACGTTCGGACAGGATAACAATAGGTGGCTTCCATGCATTTACATGCAATGGCAGCCCCCAAAATGAGCTTGTGTATTGAACCTGCCTTGTATATTGCCTTGTATATCGAACAAAGATGGCGCCCTGATTCAAAATGGCCGCCTCACCTAATGAGCTTGGTTGATTCAAAATGGCCGCCTTACCTAATGAGCTTGTTTGATCCAAAATGGCCGTCTCACCTAACTAGCTTGTGTATTGAACCTACCTTGTATATTGCCTTGTATATTGAACCAAGATGGCGCCCTGATTCAAAATGGCCGCCTCACCTAATGAGCTTGGTTGATCCAAAATGGCCGCCTCTCCTAATGAGCTGGTTTGATCCAAAATGGTCGCCTCACCTAACTAGCTTGTGTATTGAACCTGACTTGTATATTGCGTTGTATATTGAACCAAGATGGCGTCCTGATTCAAAATGGCCGCCTTACCTAATGAGCTTGGTTGATCCAAAATGGCCGCCTCTCCTAATGAGCTGGTTTGATCCAAAATGGCCGCCTCACCTAACTAGCTTGTGTATTGAACCTACCTTGTATATTGCCTTGTATATTGAACCAAGATGGCGCCCTGATTCAAAATGGCCGCCTCACCTAATGAGCTTGGTTGATTCAAAATGGCTGACTCACCTAAGTAGCTAGTTTGATTCAAAATGGCCGACTCAACTAATGAGCTTGTGTATTGAACCTGCCTTGTATATTGCCTTGTATATTGAACCAAGATGGCGCCCTATGTGACTCAGTTTCTCTGAAAACTCAAGCCCCATTCTATTCCTATGGGAAATTTACGATTTTTGTTAGCGAAATATTTCGCCATGGTAACTCCGATTGCTTATAAAAGTAATAGCACACATCTCTGAGTCGGGCTGGTCGTTTTGATAGAACTTTTGTGGGGGTTCACTTTGTGGTTCGGTCCGTATTAAAGTTGAAAAAGATAACTTTTTCTGGTGTAGAATAATAAGTGGGCAGTAACCAACTAGTTCCTGGATTTGGAGATTCATTACGTCTTTGTTCGCAAATAACGTTGCCATGGTAACTCCGATTGCTTAGAAAAGTAATAGCACACATCCCAGAGTCGGGCCGGTCGTTTTGATATAACTTTTGTGGGGGTGCACGTTACGGTACGGGCCGCATTAATGGTGAACGACAATGTAGACACACGTTCGGACAGGATAACAATAGGTGGCTTCCATGCATTTACATGCAATGGCAGCCCCCAATAATGTTTAACGTGTATATTACAGAGAGGATCAAAACAAATCACATCATGTTAAAGGTGAGAGAATAAAAGTGGGTTTTTTAATCGAGACTTAAAGACTGTGAGTGAGGGAGCCTGCCTGACACTCAGTGGCAACTCATTCCTATATATGCAATAAGGGAATATTAGGAAGTGTTCCTAGAAATAACTAATAATAATAAAGAATAAATCACTAATAACATTGATGATGGCTCATAAAGGGAAACAGCTCATTCATTGATTAGATCATCAGTTATACAAAAAATAACTTTTTAGATTTTTATATTCAAAAGCATAGCCATTGAAAGGATCATTTAAGAAGCACGTTGTGCTGTGGGATAAATCAGATAAACCTACAAACCACATTGCTTTGGTATATGTTGTTTAATAAACAGGTACTGTATATGTCATTTGATAAACAGGTATTTATTTTTAACAGATCCAAAAAGAAAAAAGATGGGGGACGCCCTGGAGTTTGGATCTATTCAAAAGGTTGATTTGAAAGGTTGATTTGAAATGTGGTGGTTCTATATTTTTAAAACACGACTGACTCTAACTATAGACTGGACTTATTTTGAGCTTATGGACCACATGTTTGTATTGTAAATTCTTTATTACTACAGCGCTGTATGTACTGTATGTCTATATGGCAGTATGTATGTCTATATGGCTGTATGTATGTCTATATGCCTGTATGTCTGTCTATATGTCTGTATGTCTGTCCATATGTCTGTATGTCTGTATGTATGTATGTATGTATGTATGTATGTATGTTATTTGTACTTTTCTATTTTCTTGCACGTATGTTTAGACTTTTTCTACAGACTATGAAAAAGGTAAAGTATTTTTAAGTAAGTATAAAACGTCTCCTGCTACTCACTTACAATGATCATACTAATTAAAAAACTTACTAATTAAAAACTAACCCCAAATCAAAGTGAGTGATTACTCATTTTCACTGAAGAATGAAATCATTTGTTGTTGTTGTTTTTTGCCATTAAATACAAATGTTTTAGATAGTAAGAATGGAATTTTATTTTAAGTTTAAAGAAACAATTATTATTATAGCCAATTACAGAATTTAGTTTAAGTTAACAGATTTAACTCACTAAGGAATTACCCACAGTTAGGCCTTCCCCAAACCACAATTGGCTCATGAGATCCAAGGGGGGGGGGGCTTGAAGTTTTATTTAACAATTTGCAAGTTTTTTGGTGTCCAGTTCTCCTCTCAAAAGACTACAGGTTTCCGGAACTCCTTCAGGAGGAGTTGCCAGTGATGCCAGAAGTGAATCCCGCCTCAGACTGTCCTGCTAGAGACGGCTGGAAACGAAACGAGGGTGAACGGGACCCCAACAGATGCTACAACTGAGACCGGTGCTCCTCTCAGCAGATGCTACAACTGAGACCGTGCTCCCCTGAAAAAGAAGTTTGGAACAATCGCTGAGCCAGATTTTGAGATCGATCTGGTCAGAGCAAAGCTCTCCACTTTGTCAGGACAAGTGACCTGACTACCCTATGACACACACAATTCAGGTTTGCGACCTGCTACTGTGCCCGCAATCCATCACCCATGCCTGAATGGACTAAACACCCAAGAACAGGCAGCTGGACAAGATTACATGAAACCGTTGTCTGAAGACGTGAATGATGTCCATCAGACTGCCTGATGCCCTCCGCCCACAGGGCGCACAAAAGCCCTCCCCCAGAAGAAAAAGACTCGCACAAAAGCTCTCCCCCAGAATGAAATGAACTTATTCCACAGACAAAAGCTTTCCCCCAAGCAGAACTGGACTGATCTCGTAAGCAAAAGCTTTCCCGCAGAAAAACTGGACTTATTCCACACACAAAAACTCTTCTCCCCCCCAGATGAAATGAACTTGTGCCCTACAACTTCTGCCACAAACAAATCCCCAAGGAACAGAAAGAACTTATTCTGAAAACGGGACACTCCCCAGGAAAGACACTGAACCCCCCCCCCTCACTAGAAGAAGATGGATAATATGAAGAAGAATGGTTGATCTATTTCATTTTTTAAGTTCAAGACATTTGTTTTCGCTTTCCTGGGCGTTAGTTAATATCAAAGAAGTTTCAAACCAACTGAAAACTTCCTTTCTTTTTGTGCCCATAAAGGGCTATTTTGTTGTGTGTTTGAGAATTATTTCCCACATCTTTGAAAGTGTATTGGTTCTTTATTTGGTTAAAAGAAATTAGATTGGTTCTTTATTTGGTTAAAAGAAATTAGATTGGTTCTTTATTTGGTTAAAAGAAATTAGATGGTTCTTTTTTTCTTTTTTGGTTAAGACAAATTAGATTGGTTCTTTTTATTTTAAAACAAATTAAATAGCTTATTTCTTTTATTTGTTTAACACAAATAGATTAGTTCTTTATATATATATATATATATATATATGTTTCTTTTCAAAAGTTCTATTTCTTTGGAAAAACTTGGTTTTTGTGGGTAAATAGACTAATCCCTGCTAGATATATTATTCCTTTTAAAACTTTGACATAAGCCATGAAATAAGACCATACTCATTGCAGACTTCTCCTCAAATCTTTATTTCTCTCAAACATTGAAATAAGTCATAAAATTTGACAATCATCACTACAGAGTTCTCCAAAACTTTAAATCTCTCAAACCATCCTAAAAAGGTGATCCTGAGTTATCAGGGCGTTACTGTAGAGGCAACAGGACGGTCGGTATGTGTTTTTTTGCCCCTAATTCGAATTAGGCCTCGGGGTCGTTTTCCATACCACTCACATAATTGATAATGATCAGTTTATATATGATAAAGAGGATGGAATGATGGAGATGTTCAATATTTATCATCTAAAACTAATTACTCTGACCCAATAATTATAACCCAGCTCACTTATATCAAATATTCTCTGTTCCCTTTAAACACTTATATTTGATAGTACAAACATGTTGTTTGCTTTTCTCCTTGATACAGAAAAGACAGTCTTCTAGCCTTGACAATGTTTGGATTAGATGTTCTTGTAGGATCAGAACCACGACTTGTTTGTTTTATCTGTAAGACGTCAGAGCTTGTCAAACTCCACCTCCTTCTTGTTTAAATAGCTTGTCATGTCCAGTACAATTCGGAATTGTGCTGGACAATGTATTTGAGACCAAACTAAGTTTCAAAAGACATTAAAAATCCTTCCCCTTTGCAAAGTTTGTTTGTCTGTTTTAACACTGTTCTCTTGTTTATCTTGTGTGGTTTTTATTAAGGTAACAGGGGTTTAAAATCCCCATCAGGAATTTAATACATTTGTGTCACATACAAAACAGTCCGGCGTCGGGCAGTTTATTGTGAGACAACGCGCTTGCGTACACGGTCGTAAAATTTGAGCTTGGCGCGTACATGGTACGCTTGTGCCTCTGTGCACGGATGGCGTACGGATGGCGTAGAGCAACGTACGGCCGAACGCAGAGCTATGAGGGGGCCTTTAGTTGTCATAATTTTAAAAAATGCACCTAATGTCGTTACAAACTTGTTTTGTAAACGCACCTGAAAAAAAAAAACTTTTAGCACTTGACCAGCTTTAAGTTATATGATAATGCACATTTTTCCATGGCTTTACAACCGCTGCTGCGCTTTATAATGCTCTGCTTCTATTGAGTTTAAGGTTGGACAATCAATTGGAGCTTTCTTTCCCACAACCTGCATTGAACAGTTTTCCAGGATGGCTGAGAAATGTGATCCTACAAAAACTGCAAAACACTCTGGTCCCCCTTTTTAATAAATGTGGGCCACCTTCCCAGTCTTCCACAGTGCAGATGTTGTCCAATTTCCCATGGCTGTACAACTGCTGCTTCACTCTATAATGCTCCGCTTCTACGGAGTTTAAGGTTGGACAATAAGTTGGAGCTTCCTTTCCAACAATCTGCATTGAACAGTTTTCCAGGATGGCTGATAAATGTGATCCTACAAAAACTGTAAAAAACTGTGGTCCCCCTTTTTAATAAATGTGGACCACCTTCCCATTCTTCCAATGTGCAGATGTTGTCCAATTTCCCCATGTGACATAAAAGAGAGGTGTCAACCTTGACAGCCCCTAAACCATCCTAGCACCCTGCCACCAAAAAGTTTTTTTTAACTTACCCCCATGACCTTGGCCACAATATGCACTTAGCTTCCCCTAAGTCTTGAGACACTGCCTCCTAAAAAGGTGGACACATGTAGACCTAAGAGTCTACAAACTTGTCTCAACAGCTTCACATTAGGTTAGTTTAAAGTGAAGCAACTGGGAAAAGTCAGCTCTTACAAGTTTGAGTTGAAGGTTTTCAACCATAAAAAGGTAGAATGCTCCCTCTGAACTGGGTGTAATTCTGCCCCAAGCTGAGGATGGAACAGGAGATAAATCAACTAAATGGGGCCTCATTCGCAGTAATAAGGGTGTTACTCGGGTCTGTTGTGGTGAAGAAGGTGATCTCATGCTGCTGATTACTTCTTGTTGCTGTGTTCATTAATCCTCATCTGCTCATACAGACTCATGTTCATGCTGCTGTTGTTTTGGCACATTGTTTTTGTACCACTAGTGCTTAGTGTATTCTTAGTTTAGTGAATGTTGTATATTCTTAGTTCATTACTTGGATCTTACAATTTTTTTTAAACAATTTGTATATTTGTTGGATGTAACTGAGACCGTGTGTACAAAGTTTCGTTCCACCTCATGTATCACATGTGATGTGAATTACAATAAAAATCCTTGTATCCTTGTAGAAGATTAGTCAAAAGGCAAAGCTCCTAATTTACTGCATGTTCTACATTCCAATCCTCATCTACAGTAATAAGGTTTGGATCATTTCTATACTTAACTTGTGTTTTTTTTTTTGTTGTCTTTCCTCCAATAGTAAGTACACTTGGACCTGCCTGCCATTCTTTGTTTGTCTGTTTCTCCTCCCTGTTCTCTCAAACCCAGCCGCTCAAAGCAGATGGCCGCTTGTCCCGAGCCTGGTTCTGTTGGAGGTTTCTTCTTGTTAAAAGCAAGTTTTGCCCTTTCCACTTTTCCCTTTGTACTTGCTCATGATGGAAGACTGATGAAGTGAAGATTCAACACAATCTGCTGCTTCCTTAGACCAATGTTACTAATTGGCTTTCATAATGTGAATGTTTCTGTACAGTGCCTTGAGATTACTTCTGTTGGAACTTGGAGCTATAAAAATAAAATGAATTAAATAATGGCCACTGAACAAGATCTTGGATACAAGTGGTTGAAATTGGTTTCCTCCATGGGGTGATCGGGCTCAGCCATAGAGAAATGGCGAGGAGCTCCATCATCCTGGGGGAGTAGATTTGCTGCTCCTCTACAGTGAAAGGAGTCAACAGAGGTGGTTTGGCCATCTGATTAGGATGCTTCCTAGTAGGGATGTGCGATATGGCATAAAATTCATATCACGATATGTATTGTGAAGGGTGGTGATAACAATATATATCGCAATATGTTTTTGGTATAAAACTTGTAATAGGAATGAAAAAAAAGCATTGGGTGTCCTTTTGCCATAATTTATTTTGAAAACTGCTATACCACAAAATAATCTCTATTAAGAAAATTTCACTACTAGGTCCAGAGAGTTTTTAAATAATTAACAACTCAAGCATTAGGCTTCTCTCTTGTAGTGCAAATCAGTGCAAAATATATATTGTGTAGTTTTAGCTAGGGCTGGGGGATATGGAAAAAATCTTATATCACGATATGGACTTTTTTATATCACGATAACAATATATATCACGATATATACAACACGATGTGTGTGTGTGTGTGTGTACAGGAAAAATTTGGACCAAAGTTTTTTTATTTTATTATTTTACTACAGATAGTTACAATTATAAGAATGTGAACAAAAAGAACAAGGAAATTTGGACCAAAGTAGAAACTAGATCTACCTAAGATCTACCTTAATTCAAGGAGTACGATTATGGAATGACTTAATGACAAATGACAAATGTTAAGGAAGCCAAATCATTCCTTGTATTTAAGAAACTGGTAAAAAATGAATTGCTAAAAAAATATAAATGAATCTAATTTAATGTGTGATATATGTGAATTGAAAATTGACTGAGTTATTTACTTATTTTGTTATTATAGAAAATATTGTTTGAACTGTTATTAGATGAATAAGGAGCAGATTTAATAAGATTTATTCTTCATCTGCTACCTTTCATTTTATTTTTTTTTTTTTTTCTATTATGAATACGTTAATTGTTGTATTTCATATTATAAAATGAATAAACTAACAAACAAACAAACAACTCCTTTTCTACTTTGGTCCAAATTTTTCCTGCAGGTGGCGGTAAAACAACAGCTGCTAATGAAACTCACGAAGAAGAAATCCGCTCTGAAGTTTGAGTAAACAAAGCAAGAAACAGAAAAGAGAAAACGTTGCGTTTGATTGCGGTTCTGTTGTGTCTCTGGTCTGTTTTGTATTGGTTAACTGGACCCGAGTTCGGACTCGGTTGGACTCTGGGTTCATGTCCTCTGGACCCATTTTGTCTCAGAGTTTCAGCGGAGCGAAATAATGGAAGCTAACAAGGTGAGCTGCCCCCTCTCTTTGGTAAAAGTTCTTCCTCGGGCTGCCTGCGCAGCTGTTTCTCCGACACCGGCGTCATGTCCCTGCGGCTCTGTTGCTCTCGAGTTTAACAACGTAAAGCATGTGTCGCAAACCTGCGCGTGCGTCAAACATAAAGCAGCGCCGTCATCTCGCAAAACCACAATATGAAGCTTCTTTGCGACAGTTATTTTTTTATTCTTATTTATCACGATAGAGACGATAGAAGGAAAGTAGCACGATAGACACGTTTCTATCGTCCCCATGATATATATCGTCATATCGCACAGCCCTAATTTTAGCCATACATTTTAAACTAAAAAATATGTTCCCTGATGCATGCTTAATAATCCAGGTAGAAAAATCTAAAAAAAAAAAGCTAAGTCTGGTCCTCTGGACATTCAAAAAATAAAACAAAACAAGGCAAAAATAAATAAATGTAGAAACGTTTCGTCTTTCGTCCGAAAGACTTCTTCAGTCTGAGAAGCTTCTTCTTCTTCTTCTAGCACTTTGAGATTTTTATTAATGAAAAGTGCGGTATAAATTGAATTTATTATTATTATTATTATTCTTTTGTTTAATGGCGGATTGTAAACAACGTTCAGGTGCATACCGCCACCTACTGAGCAAGAGTGTGTGGCTCATGGCCTCCTATTCCTATACATAGTTCCCATGTGACGTCAATCTATGGGTTGTCCTGTTTGACCCTCCCACAGGAAGGCTAAGCAGCAGTTGGAGCGCATTCTAATGGATGTCCATTTTTCACGTTGTTTTTTTTTTGTTAATTTCTAATTAATTGCAATGGTTACTTCGTGTTGTGTCAGTGGGTGT
The DNA here is from genome assembly GCA_038048925.1 of Garcialebias charrua. Classification (NCBI taxonomy): domain Eukaryota; kingdom Metazoa; phylum Chordata; class Actinopteri; order Cyprinodontiformes; family Rivulidae; genus Garcialebias; species Garcialebias charrua. The sequence goes on along the minus strand of JBBPBX010045775.1, from coordinate 3,214 downwards.
TCCAGTCGGGTAGACGTTTGGGCAACGCGCAGGTTTCACTTAATCAAAAAAAAGTAAACGTGAAGGATTTATCTCATCGGAGAAACTCACAGCAGCCCCTCCTCTCTCTGAGTCTGGCTCGGATCTGCTCTGGAAGACGTCGTCCTTTTGGCCGGTAAACAAAATATTCTACATAAATCATTTTGTGAAACTATGTCAGAACAATGTTAGAGTACAACTGTCTGTGTGTTAGAGCTGGTTTTTTTTCATCATTTAGCAAACTGTCTTGCATGCTGTGGCTAGCTTAGCATCTCGCTAACGCGACAACGGCCTCCTCACGGTCTCGCACGGTCCACCGGGACCGGCAGGGAGACGGTCCCAGTGGGAGAAGGAGGACGGGAGCCAAGTCGTGCGGGCGACGCGTCGGTCCCATGGGACGTGCCCCCGCGGCCGCGACGGATCCACGCCGTCCGACCTGAGCTCGACGGACCCTCCGCTCCAGATGCTAACAACATGCTAACTTCCAACACGGTAACACTCAAAGTGCTGGTTCTGGTCCGTGTTCAGCTTGGACTGTTTGTTGGCTGTGTGTTATTTTAGTTAAACCTTTTTTTAGCTGGTTAGATCTGATTGAGACAGTTTACACATCTTTTTTGGATTTAAAGCTGTGAAGCTCTGTGCTGTGAAGCCGGTGTGCGCTCATTGTAGTAATTAAATAATTAATGATATCGGAGTAACTACTTTGTGACAAGTTGTCTGATTCGTCTGCCATGATTTCTTTCTCAAACTCATTTAAATCCGACCACTGCCATTTTGCTCTTGTTCCTTGGTGAAGCTGTGGTAGCGCGTGTTTTTGTCCGCATAATTTGCTCTGGTTGTTCGCGTCTGCTAGGTCGCCATCTTGCCTTTTCTGCCTTTAGATGTGGTGCCGAAACCGGTATTGCTCAATACTGGGGGCGTGTCTGGGAACTATGTATATTCTACTTTTAATATTAATGTTATGTAGATAAATGAACAACTCTTTTCTAACATCTTTTATTTTATCTGTATCCCCTTCAGTCCCTAAAATTCCTCCCATACTCCAAACTCTCCCTGCCTCTTTGACTTTTCTTTTCAATCTGTCCCTTTCATTTGTATATTTAATGCACTCCATCAGTACATGTTCTACACTTTCTGTTTCCCCACATTCCACACATCTACTGTCATTCCGTTTCCCTATCAAGAACATTGTATAATTTAGAAGTGTATGGCCTACCCTCATTCTCATTACATCACCTCTTCTCTTCTACATCTTTCTCTATAATTATTGAATAATCTTCTTCCTCTCTTGTCTTCATTCCATCTTTTCTGCCATTTTTCTTTTCCTTTAATAATTGACTTACCTTCTCCTTTTCCTAACATTATATTAACTGTTATTTCTCCTTTCAATGCTTTTTTAGCAAGTTTATCTGCTCGTTCATTCCCTTCCACCCCCTCGTGTGCTGGTACCCAACAAAACTGTACATCAATTCCACCTCTGTGTAACCGGAATAATGTGTGCTGTATTTCCAAAAGAAGGTCTTTCCTGTCGTTTCCTTTCGACTGCATACTTTCTATGACAGCCTTTGAATCAGTGCATATCACCACCCTATCAGGTCTAACCTCCTCAATCCATTGCAAGCTAAATATAACTGCCACCATTTCTGCTGTGTATATTGAAAGTTGATCTGATATCCTTTTGGAAATACAAACTTCAAATTCTGGGATATAAACTCCTATTCCCACCCACCCCTTTGTATTTTTTGAGCCATCTGTGTAAATTTCCATATAATTATAATATGATTCTCTAATGTATTTTGCTGGTGTTCACCCCTATTTCATTTACATTCCATTATCTCTTCATTTCTAGTATTTTCATATCAACTTCACTTTCTGGAATTAACCAGGGTGAGATAACTCTAGTTGGATTAATCTGTGCAAATTCTATATTGTCTATTCCATATATTTCCGCTAATTTGTTTATTTTCCACCAAAATCCGTTTCATGATATTTGTTATATTCCCAACAATCCTCAATTGTCGTTGCTGCAGGATTTTCTTTACTTCCTTTGAGTTTAATCCAGTAAGTTAATGACAGTTTAGTTCTTCTCATTTCTAACGGAGTTTCACCACTTTCTATAAGTATTTCATTAATTGGGGTTGTCTTTATTGCTCCTAATCCAAACTGGTTGATACACTGTGAAAGGGTGCTATTTATAAGACTGAGCTGAATACAGATTCTCAGACTGAAGAAGTCTTTCGGACGAAAGACTAAACGTTTCTACATTAACCCAGCTAGCAAGCAAATGTTCAGATGACGTTCAGTGAACATCGTCTAAAGGTCGAATGTCGAATGTTCAGGACCCAACGTTGTCTGAACGTTGCCTCAACGTTAACCCTGAACGTTAACGCTGAACGGTAACTCACTGTAAGAAAAAAAAATTGGTGTAATTTCATTCAATTAGTTCTTACACCTTTGAAACTTTAATGGTTGTTATTATTTATGACCAAATCTCTATTTTTGTTTTGTTACAAAAAGTGTGCACTTCTGACATTGTCTGAACATTGTCTGAACATTGTCTGAACATTGCCTGAACATTGCCTGAACATTGTCTGAACATTGTCTGAACATTGCCTGAACATTGCCTGAACATTGTCTGAACATTGTCTGAACATTGTCTGAACATTGTCTGAACATTGTCTGAACATTGTCTGAACATTATCTGAACATTGTCTGAACATTGTTTGAACATTATCTGAACGTTGTCTGAACGTTTCCTGAACGTTAACGCTGAACGTTCACTCACTGTAAGAAAAAAAAATTGGTGTAATTTCATTCACTTATTTCTTACATCTTTGACACTTTAATGGTTGTTATTATTTATGACCAAATCTCTATTTTTGTTTTGTTACAAAAGGTGTGCACTTCTGACATTGTCTGAACATTGTCTGAACGTTCACTATGAACATTCACTTGACATGACAATCATGTTTACTGTGACTTCTTTAATCAGTCTTTATATCTTCAATAGAGCAATGGGCCCACGTACGAGACCCCCACTCATATGGGTTCTTTATCTATAACCATAATTACATGGTTGTTATTGTCACCAGATCTCTATTTTTGTCTTGTTATAAAAAGTTTGCCCTTCTGATTTTGTCTTATCACTGTAAACTATCAATTGCTGTGAAAAACAAATGTTTGCTGTGATCATTTA
>JBBPBX010045774.1:15413-26865 GCA_038048925.1 Garcialebias charrua | reverse complement strand
GACGATGACGCTCTGTTTAGGCAGAGGAAATCAGCCGTTGCTAGGAAACCAGCTTACAGCAGATATTAGGAGCAGTTGTAACCGTTGTGTTTTCTGTTCACAGGTAAGCTGAATCATAAACAAAATACAGTATATGTATTGTTTGGGTTTGGTTAAGGAAGATGTGTTGGGGTGGATGTACAGTGATGTTAAAAGTGAATACTGTGTGTCTGTTTACTGTTGTGTCGTTTGTTGGCTGTTGTTCAGGCAGAGGAAATCAGCCGTTGCTAGGAAACCAGCTTACAGCAGATATTAGGAGCAGTTGTAACCGTTGTGTTTTCTGTTCACAGTTAAAAACTAAATAAATATGCTACACCAGAAGTGACCAGGCCCATCATTTTCAACGGTGTAACATATTTTGGCGAGCTAGCCAGGAGGTGGCGCTAGTGAATCAACACCATCACCAACCACCTTCCTTCCCAAGAGACGAACCGGAATATATAAAAAAAGAGAAGATGGAAGCAGTACAGCTTCTGCGTGATCAAGTGAGTGCAGCCTTGTGGCAGTTGGAAAGAGAGCCTCTCGTTGACGTTTGCAGGCGACTGAAGTGTTCCGGCCTGGACAGCGGAGAGCCTCAAAGTACGACCAAGAGGACACTCATCAGGTTGGCAGAGGATATGTTTGATGAGATAGAGAAAAGTGAAGAAGAGGATCAAGTGGAACAGTTTTATAAAGAAACAGCCACATACATCCAGAGACTAAGTAAAGTAATTTATCAGTCAGTAGAAAAATCCTCATTTAAAGAGTCTGTGCCACAGAAATACTTTGAGAACACCATTCCATGCATAACTTCAGTCCAGGCAACAGATTATCCACTCAAAACCCGATCAGAGCCGACACGAACTCTGCAAGAGGTAACATTGAGGAGGGAGTTTAAAATCTCTGGACAGATTGGTGAGAGTGGGCAGAAGGATAAGCTGCCCTACCTCAGTTTAGTACGCCAGATTGAAAAGGGGATTGAAAAAGGACACTCAGAGACTGAAATAGTTGAAGCAGTAATTAGGGCCATCAGTCCAGGAATGCCTCTAAGAGACATGTTGGAGATAAAACGTGGGCTAACACTTAGCAAACTGCTCACCATATTAAAGGGACACTACAGGGCAGATAGCCCCACTGAGCTTTACCACCAGCTTGTCAATATCTCCCAAGATCCCAAAGAAACTGCCCTAACGTTTGTATTTCGTGCCATCGAGCTCAAAGAAAAATTGTTATGGAAAGCAGAAAATGAGGAGACCGATGAAATATACAGCAGCACCACAATTCAGCGTAAGTTTCTCCGCTCCATTGAAACTGGGCTGCTCAGCGACTCCATTAAGTATCAATTGCTGCCTCTGCTAAGTAACATGACTATAACAGATGAAGAACTGATTGAGAAAGTTAACGAAGCTTCAAAGCTAGAAAATGAAAGATTTGAGAAACAAAGGAGGTCCACTGCAGTCAAGATTCCCAAGGTACAAGAGCTTCAAACAGAGTGCCGGACAGCCCTGACACCCGTTCAAAGCCACCTGAAATCCAGAGAATCTCCCACTACAGTGGCTGTGGCAACAGTTAAAAATAAAGAAATTAAATCAGACACACAGCAGATCATAGAAGAACTTCGCAAAGAAATGAAAGAAATGTTTATGGCTGCTCTGGAAACCAGTTCCAACACCATGGCACCAAAACAAAGACAAAAAGGCTGTAAGAAGTGCAGAGAAGAGGGGAAAGGAGACAACTGTATACACTGTTTCAAATGTGGGCAGGAGGGCCACTACTCTCGTGGATGCCGAGCACCGAGACCATTGATGGGGAAACGGGGAAGGACTACTGAGGTGGGACCAGCAGTAGTCCAGTACCAACGGTCCCATAATGAGACGCCAAGCTCACCACCATCCTCCAGTGAAACTCCAGTTACAACCTTTTCAGCTTTAACTGAAGTTTGTTATCTACCTCCTCAACGCAAGTCAAGGTTAATAAGCCTGGTGGGAAACCGCTGTACTGTGAACTGTTTTATGGACAACCATCAAGTCAAAGTATTGTGGGATACAGGGGCACAGTCCAGCATTGTAAATGAAAACTGGCGGCAGAACCACCTTCCCCACACAGTTGTCAGACCTGTTTCAGAACTGTTGGACAATGAGACGCTCACAGTGTTCGCTGCAAATGACACGCCCATCCCCTACACTGGTTGGATAGAAGTCAGCTTCAGACTAGACGGTGATTGTTCCCCAACCAGTGAGCTGCAAGTGCCAATATTGGTATCCAGTGACCCAGCCGTGGCCAGTGATCCTATCATCGGTTACAATGTTATTGAAGCTGTTGTCAACAGAAAAGAAGTAAAGTCCAAAGATGGAAGAAAACAACTCGCACACTATGTGAGTAAAGCATTTGAAATAACTGTACAAACTGCACATAATGTTGTCAAACTTGTGCAGAACAGCAACAAAGACTCAGAGACAGGTGTGGTAAGGACTGGAGTAAAGAGAGTGCCTTTGAGAGCAAATCAAGTCACCACAGTCTATGCACGGGCACATGTTAGTCCACAGGCTCAGGGCCAAGATATGTTTTTTTTAGCTGACATGGCTGACCCACCACCAGAGGGCATCATGTTCAGTGATGTACTGGTGCAAATTCCAGACAGAAAAGTGCCATACGTGCCCATCCCAGTGACTAACACCACAGACCACACCATTTATCTAATGAGTCGTAAAGTGATCGGACATCTTGAACCAATAAAGACTGTATATGCAGCAAACTACCAGACAAAGGTAAATGAGCTGACACAAGAGGAAAAAAAGAGTTCAAAGTTAAAGTCACACAACACAAATAACACACAGTCACACAAGAGTCAACAGAGACCAAAGTCATGGGATCCACCAGTGGATCTTCAGTACCTGACAGAAAGTCAACAAAGAGCTGTGAAGATGATGTTGCGGGAAGAATGTGAGGCATTTGCATATGACAGTGATGATGTGGGCTGCATCCCTTCTCTGAAAATGCATATAACCCTTCATGACACAAGTCCTGTAAAAAAAACCTACATGTCTGTCCCAAAACCGCTTCACAATGAAGTGAAAGAGTATCTGCAAGATCTGCTTAACAAAGGTTGGATCACACAATCAAGGTCTCCCTACTCATCACCTGTGGTGTGTGTCCGCAAGAAAGATGGTACCCTTCGGCTTTGTTGTGACTTTAGAGAGCTCAACCGCAAGTCAGTTCCGGACCGTCATCCGATACCAAGAATTCAGGACATGCTAGATGCACTGGGTGGGAGCTCTTGGTTTTCAGTGCTAGATCAAGGCAAGGCGTACCACCAAGGTTTTTTGGATGAAGAGAGCCGCCCCTTGACTGCCTTCATCACACCCTGGGGGCTCTACCAATGGGTGCGCATTCCCTTTGGCCTGAGCTCCGCACCAGCTGAGTTCCAGAGGAGCATGGAACATTGTATGGCAGGTCTCAGAGACACTATTTGCCTTCCATACCTGGATGACAACCTGGTGCACAGCAGCAATTTTGAAGAGCACTTAGAGCACATCCGCCTTGTCCTCCAGCGTTACAGGGAGCATGGTATTAAGCTGACTCCAAAGAAATGTGACCTGTTCAGGCGAAGTGTCAAGTTTTTGGGCAAGCTCGTTACAGGCCAAGGTTACACAATGGACCCAGCGGAGCTGGCCCCGGTGATGGCTTTAAAAGAAAAAACACCTGCAACTGTCGGAGAGGTACGTCAAATGCTTGGTTTCCTCTCATATTATAGGCCTTTCATCGCTAACTTCTCCCGTATAGCCCATCCACTCTATAACCTGCTTAGTCCTCCAATGTCTGAGAACTTTGCTTCTGTCCCAGCTGAGAAGACGAACAAAAGGGTGAAGAAAAGTAAAGGCCACTTACCATCACGCTTACCCGTTCAGTGGACTAGCGTCCACCAAGAGACATTGAACCAGCTCGTAGATGCACTTATCAGACCTCCTGTCCTTGGGTACCCTGACTTTACAGAGCCCTTTGTGTTACATTGTGATGCATCGCAAGTTGGGTTAGGTGCTATTTTATACCAGCGACAGCAAGGCAAGATGAGAGTAATAGGGTATGGTTCCCGCACCTTGAGTCCAGCAGAAAAAAAGTACCACCTGCACTCTGGCAAATTAGAGTTTTTGGCAATGAAGTGGGCCATCTGTGAACGTTTCAGGGATTACCTCTACCATGCAACGTCATTTGTGGTGTACACTGATAATAACCCGCTAACATATGTGCTCAGTACTGCAAAGCTCAACGCCACAGGTCACAGATGGGTCGCGGAGCTGGCCAGCTATAACTTCACCATCCGCTACCGTCCAGGCAAGACCAATACAGACGCTGATGGGCTGTCGCGAATGCCGTTGGACATTGACAGTTACATGAAGAGCTGTACAGCTGAAGTTGGACAGGAAGCCATAAGCGCATCTATGGAGTCTGTGGTGGTGGAACAGAGTTACCCCTGTCAAGGCATTGGTGTTATCCAGGTTAGTGCTCTGAAGTTGATCAAAGATTCCAGCACCAACCAGCCTTTTACACCAGACGAGATCCGCATAGCCCAGGAAGCAGATGAGGTCCTGTCAAGAGTGCTCTGGTACAAGTCACAGAGTAGAAGACCAAATAGGATTGAGGTGAAGTCTGAGGCTCCTGCAGTAGCTGCATTGCTCAGGCAGTGGTTGAAGCTTCACGTCGACCAAAATGGTATCCTGCGCCGCAAAACAGCCCACCGAGAGCAGTTATTGGTCCCTAAAGCCTATCGTCCCCTGGTTTTCAAAGAGCTCCATAAAGACATGGGCCACTTAGGGGTGGAAAGAACACTCGACCTGATCAGAGACAGGTTCTACTGGCCGCAGATGGCAAAAGAAGTTGAACACTTTGTTACTGAAGAATGTGAGTGTCTCAAGAAGAAGAAACCGAGTAAGCAGACCTGTGCTCCTCTGACCTCGATCCAGTCAACTTACCCATTCCAACTGGTCTCCATAGACTTCCTCCACCTGGAAAAGTGCAAGCATGGCTATGAATATATATTAGTTGTTATGGACCACTTCACGAGGTTCGCCCAAGCTTATCCGACAAAGAACAAAACAGCTAAAACTGTTGCTGACAAGCTCTTCAATGACTTTGCGCTGAAGTTTGGCTTCCCAACCAGACTACACCATGACATGGGTAAAGAATTCGACAACAAGCTCATGGCAAGGTTGAAAGAACTCTCAGGTGTCCAGGGTTCTCATACAACACCCTACCATCCACAAGGTAATGGACAGGTGGAAAGATTCAACCGTACCCTGTTGTCCATGTTACGAACCCTGGAGGACAAGGAGAAGGAGGATTGGAAAGAATCACTTGCTAAAGTTGTCCATGCGTACAACTGTACAAAGAGTGAGGCAACAGGTTACGCCCCATATTACCTCATCTTCGGACGTTCCCCACGCTTGCCCATCGACCTGCTCTTCAATCTGAGGGAAGATGAAACTCATATGGACTATGATGACTATGTTAGCTGCTGGAAAAAGAGAATGCAGGAGGCCTACACAGTAGCTTCTGAAACGGCTACGAAGGAAGCTGCTCGAGGAAAAACATACTATGACAGAAGAGTTAAAGGGAGAGATCTTCAGCCTGGTGACAGAGTTCTTCTCCGAAACCTCACTCCAAGAGGTGGACCTGCAAAGATCCAGTCTTATTGGGAGAACCAGGTCTACAAAGTGATGGAGAGGAAAACAGATGACAGCCCAGTGTATCGGATCTGTCCTGAAACTGGTCAAGGGAGAGACAAGGTGGTGCACAGGAATCTCCTACTACCCTGTGACTTCCTACCACTAGAAAAGCCACCAACACAGACTGTTAAGCCCCAAAAAGATGCTCCAACTGTTACAAAGAAAAGGCTGAGACGTCCATGTGCACAGCAGCATCCAGGAAATGGTGACACATCAGATGATGAGGACAGTAGCACATACCAGTGGTACCTCAGGAAGACTCCAGGGAGACATTGGCAGACTCCGCTCAACCCCTTGGCAGCGCCGTTCCAGCCTGAACCAAGTCTTCATGTTCAAGAAGAGGATGTGCCACTACAGAGCGAAGAGGATGTGCCACTACAGAGCGAAGAGGATGTGCCACTACAGAGCGAAGAGGATGTGCCACTACAGAGCGAAGAGGATGTGCCACTACAGAGCGAAGAGGAACACTCTGACATTGACTTTGGAAGGTCAGAGAGCGGTGAGGCAGTGATTGACATTTCAGCTGCCAACAAAGGTGAGACTGACTCTGTGAGAAAGCGACCCCATAGACAAAGTAAAAAACCACTTATATTGAGTTATGACACTTTAGGTCAGCCTACCTTGGTTCAGAGGGACTGCAAGGTGACTAAGACTCAGGTTATTGAGAGTAATACCTTCTGGAGACCATGGGCTGTGGGACTGTGTTAATGCTAAGTTTTAATGTACAGTAATATGTAATCAGAAATGTCAGGAGACATTTAATTTTGTGGGGGAGAGTGTGGCACTATGAAAGAGAACAAGGCATGAAAATAGTAGCCCCCCATTTTATTTGTTTGCTAAAGATTACTGACAGACAGAAACTAGCGTTATTGCCTTGTAGTGTATGGGTTTCGCCATCAGAGGGCGCTCAGTGCCTTATAGAACGGACGATGACGCTCTGTTTAGGCAGAGGAAATCAGCCGTTGCTAGGAAACCAGCTTACAGCAGATATTAGGAGCAGTTGTAACCGTTGTGTTTTCTGTTCACAGGTAAGCTGAATCATAAACAAAATACAGTATATGTATTGTTTGGGTTTGGTTAAGGAAGATGTGTTGGGGTGGATGTACAGTGATGTTAAAAGTGAATACTGTGTGTCTGTTTACTGTTGTGTCGTTTGTTGGCTGTTGTTCAGGCAGAGGAAATCAGCCGTTGCTAGGAAACCAGCTTACAGCAGATATTAGGAGCAGTTGTAACCGTTGTGTTTTCTGTTCACAGTTAAAAACTAAATAAATATGCTACACCAGAAGTGACCAGGCCCATCATTTTCAACGGTGTAACACGTGTATAGCTGGATCAGACGAGCCGGGAGCACGCTTTCACCGGCAGGAACAGGCCCCAATCGCACTGACGGATTTTCAAAATAAACTTCAGAAAACAAAATCTTTCAGAAATGAGTGTTTGGAGGCACAGCAAGGCTTTGCCGTGACTCCAGCTGAGACGTGGGTCTATTTGACACACTGACCGGAGCGTCTCCAGCTTTCCCAGAGGAGAGAAGCAGGTTGTGACTTAGTTCTCCCCAAAGCACTAAAAAAGAAAAAGCAGGAAATGACCTTTATATGGGAGGCGGGGTCTTCCTCACCTCCTTAATGACTACTGGCTGGTTTTAATAAAATAAGAGATGGGTTTTCATCTCATAGGCAGAATGGTCTCTATGGACAACAGGAAAACTGTTTACAAAATCGGCCAGATGGCCTGCTTGTGAGCACAGAGAATGTTATGGCTAACTTCATAGACAAAACAGAGAAGGGAACAGCTAACAGTTTACCCTGAACTGTGTCTTAGAATCAGAGCCTGCTTGCTCTGCAGAAATGAAACCAGCAGAAGGTCAAACTCATGCAAGTAACAGATCATCATTGGAATGACAAAAAATATACTGTAGATCAATTCTGAATTAACACACATTAAAGAGAAAGTTCAATCTGATTAATTAGTGTCCATTAATTCAAAATAATTGTAACAAAAATAGTGTCCTTGAGAGCTTCAAGAAAGTCTAACACAGAGAGTTTCAGAGAGATGTGGAGAGGCCCACATCCCATACGGACATGAGGGTGCTATATCCCTACACCATAGGGGGCAGTGTTGCATGCACTGCAAGTCACAGAATATAGTGTAACACCGGGTCCAATTGACCGAACCAGAACCAGCTTCCACTGACCTCGTTTCACAAATAAAAAGCAAAAAATATGAATCTCTAAACCTATTAAAAAAACTATAAACATAATTATCTCTAAAACTAAACCTAATGTGCAGCACCTCTGGCGGTGCGTGGTGGTCAACCTCCCCACTGTTTTTGGTGTCGTTTTTGACATGCCGCACGTTGGTTTTTTTTTGTTGTTTTTTTCACTTTTGCAGCTTAACTAATAGTTCTGGTTTTCCTGTGATTTATCTGCAGTATGATAAATGGTAGTCCAGCAAAATGTATACTCCCAATGTTTTGTTGGTGTTTTTTTTTTTGTGTAAATATTAAATGACATTTTTTTGCATTTTTATTTATTTTATTTTATTTTACATCTTAAAGCTGCTATATGTAACTTTTCTAAAAATATATTTTTAACATATTTCTTCACTCTGTCACTATCTCCTGACAGACTGATGTTAGACAAGTAATCTCTGAAAAAACTATAGTCCCCTTGCTTCTCCAGGTGTTACTAAAAGCATTTCTAAAAACCCACAGTGACCCGCCGTTAACCAGCCAATAAAAACAGAGTTTTTAACCAGCCAATAAAAACAGAGCTTCTCACGCCCCTAACCCACGCCCCCGCCTGTCCCAGCCCCAGCGGCCGCGCACGTTCTCGTTCAAAGGATTGCAAAGCGATGCAGGACTGTTTTGTATGTGACACAAATGTATTAAATTCCCCTTCTTCATCCCTGATCTGGACTTTTCTTTTGTTTTTTTGCCAAAAGTCAAGTGATCGCTTCCTCCTCCGCTGACTCCATGACTGAAATGATGAGGAAATGAATGAATTTGTCACGAGCGAATTAAACTCGGGTTCAACGTGGCTGCGCGAGGCTCTGCAGATTTCCTGGTGTTCTGGTGTGCTGGACCAGCGCTCCATGTTTTTATTTTATTTTTTAGAACGTTTTATTAACATATAAACACAGAAAATCCCAGCGGCTGTGACAGGACATGCAGTGGAGGCGGAGCTATGAAGGCTGAGCTGAAGTTCAGCAAGAGCAAGAGGGAGGGACCAGAAACATGTCTCTGTTCAAAATTTTTCTAAGTTCCAGCGTGTTCCAAAAACTACATATTGCAGCTTTAAGATCCTATGACATCACCAACTACTCGAGTTCTACTCGAGCTTTATTATGTTAATGTCGAGTAAAAAAATGATGTACTCGTTCAACCCCTAGTGTGCGCAAGAACATGCCAAGTCCACTTAGAAAGGCGAGAGGCAAAAGCTCACTGCCCCACCGTGCCCATGTTTAAGCCTTTACAAGTGGATCATTGTAGAAGTTGTATCTATAAGATTGCTAACTGATTGCAGCTCTCGATGACAACTATCAGCAGAATAATTTGCTGATGTTTAATACAGTTTGACATCTATGACATCCCATGTTCAATAACTAATCAGACGTTTCATTACGCCAGACTTAATCAGGTGCCCGTTTGTGACAGATCTCATTGTTGCAGCTCTGGCCCTGACCACAGTGATGTACAACCCAAACGAAACACATTTATACAGATGCACAGCCCACACACTTTCTTTGTGTTTCACATGTTCTTTTTTTTTTTCTTCTCTCGTTTCAAGCCTTCAGCCCACCAGAGCTGAGAGTGATTGGATCAGACATCAGCACGCCTGCATCTCACAGCACAGACACAGGCGAGCATAAAGAGGCCTGATGCACAAAACCTCACACGAACACACATCTATACGCACAGGACTGAAGAGTGAGCTCAAAACTATACAGAAAACGAATACTGAAAAAAGGAGTAAAAAAGGATTTAAGAGGCTTTTTTAGCTGCTCAGCATGACCCCTGGCATTTCAGATTTAAAAATAAAAATTCTACATTTCATCTTTATATCCAAATGTCAGGGAGGGTGAGCATCAAAGAACCCAACAGAAACATGCACAGTAAGAAAAGCCAAAAGCTGAATGTTTAACACTGAATTAAAGAGACTCTCGAGTAGGGCTGGGCGATATGAGGAAAATATTATATTGCGATATTTTTTGGCTATATCACGATACACGATATATATCGCGATATCTCCAAAATCAATGAAAAAATGATTCAAAATTGATTAAAAAATGTCAACACTAAATTTGAACAAACTTAAATATTTTATTTTAACCATCAATTGCACACATAAATAAAAAGTACTTCAAGCAAAAAGGAAGAATACATAATTTAAACTTAAAAAGGTGCTCTTGTGCTTTTAACATTAAAAAAATATTAAATCAAAACAATTAAGGCCTTTAAAATACAAAAACAAAAGTGTAAACAGTGGCCATAAAATTTACTGACCCAGAACAGTCACAGGTAACAACTCTCAACTATTTGCATGTGCTAGTAATTTTTAACAACAAACCACAAAATGTGCACAAGTTTCAAACTGTGCCAAGTTCAGGCAATGTCTGCAAAACCTCTGAACAAGAACAGATTTATCACAGTGAGCCTCTGTGTACTGTATCCGGTTTTATTGTGAAAGGGTCAGGGGTTGTTTCCGGATTCACGAAGACGTTCTCTAAAGTTGCTCTACAAAGTGTCGCATTGAATCCTTGTGTAAAACACGACAGCCTCCACTCAGAAACGTGAACCGAGAGGTGGAGACATTATTAAATCAGCTGTATCGCTAAAGACACGGTCAGTCTCAGCTGTGGAAGAAGACGGCTAACGCGTTAGCCATCTTGTTAGCCGCTAAGGACCGTGTCTTTAGCGATAATGATAAAATGCTGATTTATTAATGTCTCCACCTCTCTATGCGGTGCACGCATGACTAAGCTCAGACCCGTGGTTTGTTTTAAGGAAGCAGCAGCTGTAAAAACACTTGGTTCTGCCGTTCATGCTCCACTCCGCTGTTTAAATGGTGAAAAAGATTCGTAGTTCAGACCTTTCTTCGGGACTATTTTCAGCATCGTCTACAAAAACATTTTTTATGCCCTCATCTGACAATTTAATCCAAACTAGCTCAGAACATTGTTTTCCCCCCTCAGCAGCGTGCAGCGCTCTTCATATCTGCCGTGTTTACATGTTGTGCTGAAAGTCTCGCGCGCGGCTCCTGCAGCCTGCAGGAAGGAGGGGGGCGAGTGGGGGCCCGCGCGACAGCAGGAGGATCCTCGATATACACGATATAGCCCTTTTAACCATCGTACATTTAAAATATCGCGATACATCGAGTATATTCGATATATCGCCCACCCCTACTCTCGAGTGTGCGATTTACGCCAAAAATACACTACATGCGGTCCGCCCCGCCCGCAGGTCGCAGCTGAGCGTCTCAAACTCCAATTTCCACTACCTCCGCTCAGCTCAGGTCCGCCTGCATGCGCCGCTCCTAGAAGCATGCGCGGGATTTGCGGGATCGCGCGATAAATCAAGTGATAAATAAGTAAGTCAGAACAAAACAATTCATTCGGTGGAAGAAGGAGAACAACAGTAGAGACTGCTGCCTTGATCTTCTCTCGTAAATGAGCGACAGGACATGGTTTGAGCAACAGGAAGTGAGGTATTA
>JBBPBX010045774.1:0-10387 GCA_038048925.1 Garcialebias charrua | reverse complement strand
CCCTCGGGACGGAGGTTGAGGAGCATCAAATGTAGAACCACTAGACTGAGGAACAGCTTCTACCCTGAGGCTGTCAGACTCATGAATAAATAAATAATAAGAATAAACACTGCAAAATGTCACATCATGCTGATACTGATCTGTTTCTTGTTGCTGCGTTCATCTGTGACCATCTGCTCATAATGACTCATGTTCGTGCTGCTGTTTATAATGATGTTTTTCTACTACATTAGGGCTTAGTGTATTACTAGCTGATGTCTCTCTTAGTTAATCCTAGATGTTATTATTGTTTTTCTCTTGCATTTGTTGTTGGATGTAACTGGGACCCTGTGTACATAATCTCGTTTTCAACACATGTACTACATGCGGTGCAAATGACAATAAATTCTCTCTGACTCTCTGACTCTGACTCTGACAATTTGATTTATCAGTGTTTTATTTGTTAACATGACTGAGTAGATTTTTTTCCATAACAACGAACAAAATAAAATAAAATAAATGTAACAAACATTACTTTAAAAGGATTTTGAAACCATTGTAGTTGACCCCTCTGTTTGTGTGACATATTAGCTAATAGAGGTTAAATTAGTCCAATTTCAATACTCCCAATTTAAAGGTTTTGGGAAATTATAAACAATATTTGTACTCAGATATTGGCAAAGCCCAAAGCACAGGGGCAATTTACTCTTTATTAGTTTAAAGCCCAGCTGGCAGTAAATGTATCTGTGCATGTCAGCACATTTATAGTTATGATCTGATTTTAGTTAGATGGTTTTTTCTTGTGTTAAAAAAACTTGATTGCAATTTAACAACTGATTGCTGCTCTGCTAAACTGAAATTGGTTTGTTGCACATTGTTTTCCTTAGATGTGTTTTTTCTGACGTGTCCTCTGCAGAGGAACTCTGACAAAGTTCTGCAGAGGAACACAGTCTGATTTCTCAGCCCACTGAGTGTAAACAATTGCATCTGAAGGATCAATATGTGCAATGCTTTATTTTGAGGTGTGTTTTCTTTTTCTTCTTGTAGAAGTCAACCAGTTTTTGTGTATTTCTGAATATGGTTGTCTTGATTTAGTTTGTTCACAACACAGGTGTGTGTATATAAAGATTTTTGTTGTAAGAACAGAGTCTATGTACGGTAAGCAAGTGGATGGTGTTTAAAAATTATGATCATATCAGATCATATAATTTATATTTTAAAACATGTAGTTTATAGAAAAATTAACACAGTCAAAATTATTAATGTGAAAGACCCAAAACAAAGACAGAAGCAGCAGTGATGAAACCTCACCTGAAAACACTAAACAAAAAAAAAATCACAGGTGGTAGACTGAAAAAAAAAAGTAAATCAAACTAAACTTATATAAAGTTGGCAAGAACAACCTGATAAAATAAATTATAAAAACTAGCAAAGTACAAAGGATGCAAGTATACACACACTAAAGAAAGTCATACATTGAGATGCAGGTGTGCTGATTAAAAACGAAAGTTACTACTGTAACTACGGTTCTATGAATCCCGGATGACGTCAGAGGCAGTGTTTCCAAAGCACGAATGAGCATTCTTGCGCATGCGCAGGTCGAGTACAAATGACAACAAAGTCACCCCGTGACCCGCCGGGGACCCACGTGACTCTATATAGGAGTGTGGCACCCGAAGATCAAATCCCTGAAAAACTTCTCGCGAAAGCAAGGATTCCGAGGGACTAAGCACTCTGGCGGTCATCTGGGATTCATAGAGCCATAGTTACAGTAGTAACTTTCGTTCTATTTCATCCCTCCTGACCGCCAGAGGCAGTGCTTCCAAAGCACGGAGGACGTATGCCAACATGGTCACGAGGAATCGGCAACGGTCAAGGAACGACCACCATGCCACTCACCTCAATGTGATGGAGAGATATGCTGTTCCAAAACTCCTTGAAGGGGATGGGGCCAACCACATTCACCCTGTAAAACCGAGTAAAGGTAGTCTGCGACGTCCAGGGCGCCGCGCGGCATATACTGTCCAATGGCACTTACGTCATGGCAGCAAACGAGGTCGACATGCCCCTCGTAGAATGGCATTTCACTCCCGCCGGTAGTGGCCGGTCCTGTAAGGCATAAGCTTTTGAGATCAAATCCACAATCCAGTGCGCCAGTCGCTGCTCAGAGAGCGCCTGACCTTTACGTGAGCCAGCGTAGCACACAAAAAGGCCATTCGTTCTCCAGATGGGCGCTGTAGCGGCCATGTATGTCTCAAGTGCACAGTTGCTCGGAGGAACCACCGGTGTCAAACCGGGCAAGATGGAGCAGTTGGGTACTACCGGCAGGTAGGGACAGTTTAGGCATGAATGCCACATCATGCTACAATGTGACACTTGAGTCATCAGGGTTCCATCGGCAGCAGGGTTCGGCCACTGAAAGAGCCTGCAATTCCCCCACACGTTTCGCTGAAGCCATTGCTAAAAGAAACACTGTTTTTAGTGAGAGCCATTTGAGGTCCGCAGACGCCAGGGGCTCAAATGGGGGAGACCGAAGAGCCTCAAGCACCAAAGAAAGATCCCATGCTGGCACCACAGGGCGTTTGGGTGGATGCAAACGCCGAGCACCTCTTAAAAACAGTGCAACGTCCTTGTCCCAGCCCACCAAACAACCATTTAGGCCGATATGCCAACGAGAAATGGCAGCCACATATTCTTTGTACCTTCAAGGTAGATGGGGACCGTCCTCGATCCAGCAACGCTTGCAGGAAGGTCAGTATGTCAGAGATTGAACACCGTACCGGATCCTGCCCCATATTGCGGCACCAGGTCACAAAGGCTGCCCACCTATTAGTATATAAGAACCTCGTGGATGGCGCCCACGCATTAGCCATCGTATGTCCTATTGGCCCGGTGCATCCTAAAAAAGTGGCCCCCGGCCCCGCAGGGGCCAGACCCAGAGTTGGAGCCGGTCCGGTTCGGGGTGCAGAACCTAACCCTCCATCTGGGAAAGAAGGTCCACCCTAGAGGGGAGACGCATCGGCGAGCCGGAGCCCAGTTCGTGCAGCAGAGGGAACCAAGTCCTCGCTAGCCAGAAGGGGGCCACCAATAGAACCCTGTGCCCCTCCTGACGTACCTGCAGGAGGGTCTGAAAGAGCAGGCTGAAGGGTGGAAAGGCATAAAGGAGGGTCCGTAGCCTGTCGTGCGCCAACGCACCGTGGCCCAGAGGGCTGCCGTCAGCCAGGGAGAACCAAAGGGGGCAGTGAAAAGCGTCCCTTGAGGCAAAGAGCTCCACGTCCGCTCTGCCATAGACCGCCCAGATCCCCTCCACCACCTCCTTGGGAAGCTTCCACTCCCGTGGCTTCGGACAGGATAGAGAATCTGCCAGCACGTTCTGTGGCCCCGGGATGTAGGCTGCTCGGAGGCTGGCCAAGCATGGAGCAGCCCAGGTCAGAAGACGCCACGTCAAGCACAGCAGTTTCTCGGACCTGGTTCCCTCCTGGATGCCTGGAAGAAAGCTCCGGAGGGTCAGAAGCACAGCCTGTAACTCTAGGACATTGATGTGCTCTCGGCTTTGCCGTTGGGACCATGTCCACTGTGCCATGTGGCCTCGCCAGGTGGCACCCCAGCCCGTGGAGGATGCATCCGTAAAGACAACATCCCGGTGGCACGGGAGGGAACCGAACGGGATCCCCGCTGTCACAAACAACCTCCCCCTCCAGTGGGACAGAGACTGGAGACACTGAGGACCCACCCAAAGTCGTCTGAGGCGATAAGTGTTCCGTGAGGAATCCAAATTCAAGCTGTTCAGCCACATCTGAAGGGGCTGCAACCACAGCAGTCTCAAGGGCACCACGGTGGATGCAGCTGTAAGCATCCCCTAGTCGAAGGTACCATATCAGAGGTGGTGCCATACCGCGTTTGAAGTCTGGGAGCTAGGCTTGTTATAGATTTACCGATTCGACCGGATATCCGGTTTGACAAGCTAGCAATGTGGTTGCATCGGTAGCAGCCACGTAAACCGACAGCAACCAGCCACAAATTCAGAGATGAACCGGTTGAAGAGACACGGACCGGTTATCGCGAGACTTGCTGGGTTTACAATGCGTTTCTAAAACAACGCGAGAGCGAAGCTATTCTCACGCATGCGCCATAGCTCACCAAGAGCACGAGCGAGCATGGATGTAAATAGTAGCCGCGCGCGCTAGCGAGTCACCGCAAAAGATTTTCAACACATCAGCCAGACAAAAATCTAAAGTGTGGAACGTTTTCGGGTTTTACTAGAAGGACGGAAAACTCGACAAAAGCCACGCTATTTGTAAGCTATGCAGCGCACCTCTGAAGTACACTGGTAGCACAACAAACCTCGACCAACAACTTTTCAAGCCTCACAACAACGAGCAGGATCATGCAGCTGCCACACACAAAGCGACGGGTAACGTTATCACTAAATTTTACGGGCAACTCAGTGATAGTTCACGAGCTACACAGGCCTTGAAGATCTCTTCCACACTGTTTTAAGTCCCTGCCCTTCCTCAGTAGCAGTGATAACTCCTGTCAATGAGCCCACAGAATGGGTTGTTACACAGAAGAATAAACACGTTGTTGGACCCGAACTGCGTTGTCTCAGCCTTCACCTATAATATAAGCTGCATGACTATGACCCACAGCCATACAAGATTAATAAGAAGCATAAAGCTACAACAGTAGCCATGATGCAGAGAGGACATTCACAAGCCTATCAGCAAAAACAACATCCCTGCATCACAAGGTAAATCCCAACACACTGTCAAAATACATCTTACAGTCTGCTGTGTTTTGTTGCTGTCACTAGATTTATTCTGCCTACTGTTTTTTGATTGTTTACACTGCATTTAACCATACTGTACACACTAAATGTAATGTCATGTTTTATTTCTAGGTAACGGGGGATTCAGTTCAGAGAGGTCCAGTGCAGACTGAACCTGCAAATGGACATCTTGATGTCTGCAATGATGCACCCCAGACCCAAGATGAGCATACAGGTTTGTGTTTTATAACTTGTGATCAAGAATGAGCTGACTTTGTCTTAAACTTGTGCTGCAGTCATTGTATCAGCATAAAACACATTCACTATAATGAGAGAATCTGCATGCACAGAAAGAGTTAAATAAACATCATGATGATAATATATCTTTTACACATGTACACAAGTCCCTACATAAATAAATTCTGAACATCAGATGAAGATTTTTACATAAAATGGTAAAGTCAGTAAAAAAAAAACTTCATGGCAAACATAGCCAGTAATATATGGTGCATGTTTTCTATTTCAGATGATGAACCACCTTGTAAAAAGAAGAAAATGTCAGCGCTGGACGAGCTGTTGGGAGACTTTGAAGTGAGGATGGCAACTAGATCTGTGAGGGACCAGGGGCCTCATGTATCAACCGTGCGTGCGCACAAAAACCTTGCGTACGGCACCATCCACGCAAAACCCCGTATGTATCAAAACTGAACTGAACGTGAATATGTGCGCATCCAAGTACATTTCCACGCCAGCTCCAGAGCACGCGTACGCACGTTTCTGTGGTTCTTGTTCCTTTGGCGACACTTACAGGTGATTCAGAGAAACTGAAGCCCCACAGTCTGTGGTTGACTTTAAGAGCGGCTTGAAGACCTTTCTTTTCAACCGAGCATACTCTACTCCTCATGATTCTACTTTTGATCATAGCTGATACTGTTGTTGATTTTAATTGTTTTATTATTTGTTTCATTGACATTTAATTCTGTTGCACCTTGTAGCACTTTGAGATTTCCATTGATGAAATGTGCGTTATAAATTGATGTCATCATTATCATTATTATTATTAACTGTTCATGATGTGAAAATGATTAATATTCCCACCAAACACACGATTAACAAGTATTACATCCACATGACGCAGTAAATAAAGGACGCGCAAAGTTGTGCCAAAAATAAATTCAACAGGAACGGATTCATTCAGCCTTACTGGAGGATATAATAGTGTAACACGCAGAGCATTTATTTATAAACAGATATAATCTTCTGATCTAGGATATGGCTTATCAGCAGTTTTCAGAAATAATCATTTTTCAGTTTGGCACTGCTGCGCTCTGGAGCAACACAGGAGCCGTGCATCACGCACATCAGAAGCAGCGATCAAACTGTTCCCGAGCTATGAGGGAGCTGCAGGCCGATCAGGGCTGTCCAGTCCACACAAAGCCTGATCAATGGAATGTCTCATCTATATGATTCCAAAGGCTGAGTGGTCGCGCTTTGGAGCGCGCGCGCACCCTCGCCGGTGTTACACGGCAGCTGGAGGTGATTCATAATCTGCGTTTATTGTAGATTTCTCCAAAATGACACGTGAAAGTACACCATATATAACTTGTAGGAGAGTAAAAGCTTCACAGACAAACAGATTGCGCACAAGGCTGTGGCGCGCGCAGCGTTTGGAGACTCCAACATCACGTCATGTCATGAAAACTCTCCACTGAGACGCACAGACCCGTTTCTTCATATCATCTATTAAATAAACAAAGATCTATGTTCTACCAAACATCTAAGTTCCTCTGTGTTTACAGTAATTATGGTAATAGACTCGTGCGCAAAGTTAATATTTTCACTCAGAATGAATGGATGTGCCGGTTGCGCACCAAAGCAGGGTGCGCGCACACACTAATACCGACACACAATCACTCGTTCTTTGCGTGATGAACACATTTTATTACTATTCTTACTTAGGATTATTTTCCTCACTCATATTATATTAAATTCATTATTTTCCTGAATCTAGAAATGATTTCTGATCGCGCAGGGATCAAACAAACATGTCCTTCACACATGCAGGAAGTAATTTGCATCTGTTTAACATATGTAAATGAAGGCGTGTCAGGGGAGGTGTCTCACGTGCGCTCAGTTCCACGTTAATTGTGATGTACAAAAGGAATGTGCGTGGATTCCGGTGTACGCACAGTTTGATACATCTGGATTTTTTTGTGCGTACACACTTTTCTGGATTTGACCGTACGTCACTTTTCAGTAGGAAATCCACGCAAGTCTTTGTACATGAGGCCCCAGGCCAGTGAAGAAGTCAAGAGGTAAAGAGAGCATGTTTTTATATTAATCCGTGCCCACCTGCTCACACAAACTCATATTCGCGCTGCTGTTGTTAGGCGTACTGTTCTTGCATTATGTTTTGTATTTTCAAGTTCAAGTGTTTATTTGTCATATGCAGGTTAACACAGGGTTAACTTAGTACAATGAAATGCTCAGGATGAGGAAAAAATGATTTTGACTTGCTAAAAAACACACAACAAGCAAACAGGAAATACTAAAGCATGCAATGAGGGTACAAAATAAACTACCAAAAAGTGAAACAGTAATTATAATATTACAAAGTTTCTGAAGAGAAAAATAGTAAACAACATGGTAGAATTTTAACGGTGAAGCAGGATGAATTTGTGTGAATAACTATTTCAAGGTAGTAATGAAATATAAGCTAAAATGCACATGATCTATATTGCACATAACTACCAAACTACAGGTTGTGTGACAGGTTATTGCACAACAGGTTATTGCACAGGACTCAGGAGCTTTGTGCTTATAGCTTATTCCTGGGTTTTTTTTCCTAGTGATTTTTATTTTATTACATGCTGCTGTAACCATTTGTGCCTTTTATATTTTTTCTGTATTTTCTGTAGGAAATTTTCTTTTAGCTGGTCTTTTTAGGTCCATGTTTAAAAATAAACACATTTAACATGTGATTATTTTGTTTGGCTTTTTACTTTATTTTTACCAGTGCTTTACAGCACCCTTTTAGATATGATATATGTGGACTTTTACAAATTTAAAAATGCTCTAAGAATGTCACATTGATAGAAATGGTCCTTTTTCTTTCATAATGAAATATTTGTCTACCGGTACATCAACAAATATTAAAACGTAGAATTATTTGAAGTTTAATCGAACCGAATCGAACCAAATTGAACCGAATCGCTTTTACACCGCATCGAATCGAACCGAATCGCTTTTACACTGCATCGAATCGAATCAAATCGATTTTACACTGCATCGAATCGAATCGTTCCGTTTTTAAAATAAATCGTTTTTGAATCGAATCGTAACCCTTGTATCTAGATGTGAATCGAATCGTCTGTCACACAGAGATGTACAACCCTACTGGGAGCATGTCCAATATACTGTCGACCCGCTGGGGCGACGGGCGAGCAGTCATCGAAATGGAATCCATGGCAATGCCCAGGAAGATGGTCTGCTGTGAGGGAGTCAGATTGCTTTTCTCCATGCTCACCCAGGCGTCCCACATGTTGTAGTGCTTGGTGACTGTACAGTACAGTACTGTACATTTATCTATTTATTAAAAATATACAGTATACAGTATATATATATATATTTTATTTTTATTTATTTATAAATAGATAAATGTACAGTACTGTGCAGTCACCAAGCACTTAGCCTATTGTAAGAAACATGAGGGAGACCATATATTGTGTCTTTAAACACATATAGTGCCACCCAGATGTAACTAAAGGATTTTAACAGGGGTCAGTATTAAGCTGACCTCTTTATCCTTAATTAATCTACTTATTCAGATTGAATAGTAATTTCACGGATTCTTTTCTTTTTCAGTTTATTCAATATTTCTGTGATCTTTGTGATGGATAAATAACCATAGCCATTAAGTGACAGAAAACGGTGATTTTAGTTTGGTATGCCAGGAGACACTACCATTTATTTAAAATAAATCAACTAAAATCAACATTATTACACTTGATTGACAGGATTTCACTTTCTTGCAATTTAACACGCATCAACACACTTAATGTAACACAACAGACAAATATGATGTTAAATATTTAGTCTGAGGGCTCTTTAGCTTAAAGTAGTTTCCAGCTTAGATTGAGAGAAAAAGATAGGAGGAAGATGGGAGATGGTTTAAAGGAAATTATCTTGAGCATGATACCAAAAGTGACACTTCCATCCGACTTCTGCTAAAATCCAGGTACGTTTTGTAAACAGCTCTTTACCTTTCGACGACGAGTCTGATAAAGAAATGACACCAGCCTTCAGATGCACAGAGTCCTTTAGTCCCAGCACGTCCAAAACTGGTTCTAGTTTACGTTTCAACGTCTCCTGGTTTCCGCTTGGTCATCAGAGAATATGTCAGCTCCTGGCCTCTGACTTCAAGATAAACTTATTCCAGGAAGGAATAAACAAAGTTTTGAGCTTACGCTCGTTCGAAGTGGACCTATAACAACATGTTATCAGTCCCAGCTGGATGACGAGTCCTTAGCGCGTGACTGGTGGTCATTCAGCTCTTTGGGAAGGTTCACATCTCTTTTGAAGCTCCCAGAAACTCTTGGCGTTCCAGCCACAGCTTAGAACTTAAAGCAGGATCAAAGAGAGGAGTGAGCTTGTGTTATCGCGACCCAAGGTTACAGCCAGCAGCAGAGAGAAATGTTTAGGAACAGACAGAGAAAGCTGGAGCCCTGCTCTTGAGAAACAACGGATTACTGTCTTCTGACTTTCTAAACAAAACCGTCTGGTCTATGTGACCCGAGATTTCAACTTTAACACAGCAGTGAACACAGTTTAACTCTTACAGAATAACACAGCTTAAAAGCACACATCATGAAAATGACAAAAGTTATTCTTTTGATCACATTAGAATAAAATCAAAGATAGAAATAGTCTCTTTTGGTGACTATATTTATCAGATTACAGCTAAATGAATGATCTTGTAGTAAATGTCTTGCTTTACTGAGAGGTCAGTAAAGGTCATCTCTGGAACAGTTCAAAAGCCTTAGTTTGACCCTGGGTAGGTCCACTACATCTCCCCCCTTTTGGAAGCCATCGCCAGTCCTTGGGGATGGGGTCCAACACGAAAGGAAACCTTGAACTGTTTTTGATCTTGAAGTAATCCAGCAAGTGGAAAAGAAAAATCAAAAATTATAATCCCATAAAGTTTTTGGAAATTCCATACTGTTCGGAGGTAATCCCATTGCGAAAAGCTTTTAATCCCTTGGAAAACTGAGTCTGTTAACTCTTGGAAAACAAAGTCTGTGATCCTTTGGAAAACAAAGTCTTATAATCCACAGCGGTAATTCCATAGCAGTAATTCCACAACGATTAGTTTTGTTGATTGATCAGCAACAATTGTTTTCATAATCAGCATGTAGAGGGGATCCCTCGATTGACGCAGAGGAGGCGACCCTTGGATGAAGGTTGAAGACCAAGCGTTGGAGCTGCAGGTCCCCACATCGAAGGTTGTTGGCTGGTTGGTTTCCAGTCAGTGCCACTCTGGTTCTATGTGTCATGCAATTATGTGGTTTTTTAAGGTGGGCTTATGATTGGGATTTTACATTAAGCCTTACCTATATGCACCTGGTATGTAAGCTATCATGG
>JBBPBX010045773.1:8303-26865 GCA_038048925.1 Garcialebias charrua | reverse complement strand
CACAAATATGAGAATGCGAGATTAGATCTGACAGCAAAGGATAAGTCTTGTGTTGGTTCCACGACCACCAGCAGCAGGGTCCTCAGCACAGACAGAACGACTGGTGGAATGTCCTGGTCAATATGCAGCCCTCTCTCCACTTGTTTCGTCATGGACATGAAACTGTGACATTATGTTATGTGAGTCTTCCTCAGCAAAATCTCCAGTGGAGACTTTCTGGACAGACTGCAGGGAGGTGGTTCCTAAACAAACAACAGGTTCATCAGTATTATCAGTAAAATAGATTATTAAATAATTTTTAAGATTGAGAATGTATATGATTTCATCATTACTGTACTTACACTGCTCCTTCATTCTCAGGCCTTTCCTCAGAGTGCATGGTGACCCTATCATCTCCATAATCTTCCTTTGTTGACCACAAAGAATATTACTAGCATTTAGAGTTAAGTTTAATAGCAGAAAGGACAGTTGTGCATGAATGACATTTCACTTGCTCACTCATCTTTGGATCTGCTGCCAGACACATCATCCATCTAAGGTGGGGTTAACTTATTTGACAAGTGGTCCATGGTAGGTGGTGTGTACTTGTGTTGATGGTTTTCACCATGTCCGTGCAAACATATAAACAAGCATGTCACGTTAGCTTAGCATGAACAATTATTAGCATCTAAATGTTGGTGATTCCACATCTGAAAAGGGGATGCAACCTTTTCACAACATACTGTATTCTGTAACTGTTCTGTGTCTCTCTTCATTCAGTTACACTGACATATTTATGTTGGACACTGAGGACTCCAAGCTAACAGTATTAGCCATTGATTTCAGGTTGTTTATCTAAGAAAAAAATACGAGCTAACGTTAGCATCGTGTTTGCATTTGAGTTGACCTACCGCTTTAAATCGAGTATAACTTGTTAGCCGTCTTAATGTTGGTATGAGACGTAGTTTATAGTTTTATTACCTGATAGAGACAGACCCACTCTGTTACTTCTGAGGGACCCTGTTCTCCGGAGGAAGTGAAAATAATCCGGTGGAGCTCGTCAAAGAAAGACAGGCCACTTTTTTACTTCACTCTCCTTTGCACAGTATAAAATTATAGCAAGTGCTGCACTGAGCTGACTGGTCATTTTATTAAAGTTAAGCCATGCTTTTGACCGCAGCTACAAAAACAATTCTGGTGGATTACCCTGATGATGCTCAATAATCCAGGTAGAAAAATCTAAAAAAGCCAAGTCTGGTCCTCTGGTGGATTCTTCTTCGTGTTTTTTTTTCTTCTTCTCCTTCTTCAGTTTATTTATTGGCGGATTGCAAGCAACTGAAAGGTGCATACCGCCACCTACTGAGCATGAGTGTGCAAGGCCTCTTACCTTACCCTTTAATCTCATAATTATTATCTCATCCTTTCTTCTGTTTCCTCTAATATTCTTCATTGTAACTGATTTTTGTATTTTGAATAATCTTCCTTTCTTGTCTTCAATCCATCTTTTCTGCCATTTTTCTTTTTCTTTCCTTTAATAATTGACACCTTTCCCTAATGGTATATTAACTGTTATTTCTCCTTTCAATGCTTTATTAGCAAGTTTATCTGCTTTTTCATTCCCTTCCACCCCCTCGTGTGCTGGCGGTGGCACCCAACAAAACTGTATATAAATTACATGCATCCTTTTTTTCTTTTTCTTTTTTTGAGAAATAGCCCCCCCTGGTGGAAATTTCACGGGCCGCCACTGCACAGACTTCTGTGTGGAAAACAGAGTTATTACCCATTCTGTTATTTCCTTGACAGTGGCATTCCTGTTTGTGGTGCAGTGACGTATAAGGGCCCGGAGACATAGTTGATACTAGTCATTCAGTGTTGCCTGTTTATTTGTACAGCACTTTGGTTGGCCTTGTCGCCGTTTTAAGTGCTCTATAAATAAAATGGTATGGTATGGATTTTTCAGCGAGGAACACTACGGTAATTGTCACAGTAAAAAGACCCTTTGAGGGTTAAATGGAGCTAAAACGGTTTAGAAATTATAAAAACTGAGACTTTTCTGGCTCTATGAGAATTTAAAGACATAAAATATATGTATGGAATATTTGAAAAATAAAACAATCTACACAGGAGCCGTTTAGAAAAGATACTGGGCTGATAGGGACACCAGAACAAAAGCTATGATTATTTAATTAACTGTAGTTCCTGTTGAGGGCCTTCAGGGGACGCTGTGAGCAATCTCTAATAAGACTAGACTCAAGCTGTTAATTTGAGAAGAGGTTCTTCGCTGCAGACCAAAAGTGGGCGTTTCTGGAGAATAGGCGTTTATAGAGGGCAAACTGATTGGCTAGCTGTATTTTCTGGCCCTTTACGTAAGTTACGTCAGGTCTTTTTTTAAACGCAAGGTTTCTAAGAAACAGCGTTATATCTGCTGTCAAACAAGATTTGCTTTGGTTCTTGGCTTGTAGGCTGCACCTGACACAGGCTGGCTTGAGTCTGGTCTGGGTACAATGAAATCTGAAGCATCTGAAGCCAAACCTGCTCCTATTTGTCAAACCGTCTGGTCTCAATTAAAGATCATGAGTCCTGTAATGAGATAACGGCCCAAAACAAAAGCTAAAAACAACATTTCCTCTTTAGAAGTGCTCTTCTATGAGATCTGATCTATGAAAGAAGCTGAAACATTGAGTAGGATTGACCCTTAAAATGTGAGACAGCTGAGGAAGTTAACCAGTAAGCAGAAATACCTGCTCCAGTTGCAGAAATCTTACAGAAACTGACACTCATCTGCAGTGACGCTTTATAAGGTTGAACAAGAAAATGTGAAGTTAAAGGAAACAGCCTTTGTCCCAAAGACAGTTGAAGTATCATTATTATCTTGGTTACTTTATTTTTATTTCTTTATGAATCGACTGTAACTATTTTCACATTATTCAACAACCAATTTGTTTTTTTTTTACTGTAATGGCTAGGTATTAAAAAACAAACATTTATCCCTCCCCACAACCCATTTATGTTGCTCTTATTTTGAAATGTAACCGGAAGTTCTGTGTTAAGCGAGGTGGAAAGAGAAGTTATGGAGACGCTGCTAATGTCAAACCGGTCAACACCATAGACATATGTCTGTGGTTTTGTTGTTGTTGTTGTTATTGTTTAGCCTTTTTTTTGTCCAATCAGATGTGACCTTCCAGATACGTCTTCCAAATTTGTCTAGAGATACCTACTTGGTTAAATTCACATCCCTTGGCATCAAGACATCACAATCAGACTTTATATCTAAACTGTGAAAGCTGCTACATTTCATACACTCGTGTTGAACTCACCCGGTCCTTCTTTTTGCTGGGAGATCTTTTAGACTCCCTCTTTGCAGGAGGGCTGCCTGTGGGAGAAGACTGCTTGCGTTTGTTTGAGATCCTTGAGCTTGTGGGCGACTTCTCTCCCACTCCCTCCTGGCGCGTGCTGTCCTTAAGAGGCGTGCCGGTCCTGGCAATGGCAGCACGAGACAGAATCATTAGGGTGTGTGCAGCCATGTCAATGCTGTTCTCGCTGCCAGCTTCACTGGCGGGGCTGCAGTTGGGCATGTCCTGGGTGTTGGGAGGGACCAGGGGCTTGGAAGTCCCCTCCACATCTTTACCCCTGTTCTGTCTGGAAAGAGTCCTGGGACTTTCAGCAGGACTGAGGTCTGCACTGCCAGCTCCAGCCTTTTTGACAGGAGAGTTGAGTCCTTGAATGTTTTGTAGCATCTCAGCAGCCTGTTTGGCGAGAGAGCTCGTCTTTGATAGAACCTTTGTAGTCTTGGTCGGTGTGTGAGATAGCAGCTGGGGGACAGCTGGGGGGCTTAAGTCTCCTGATGCTGAAGGTACTGACCGTTGTTCTTGCAAAATACCCTTCATTTCATTCTCCTTGTTAGCCGTGACGCTCGGCCCCTCCTGGGAGGGAGGCCTCTTCTCCAGTCGTTGCTCGTGGGATTTGAAAAGAGCCTCGTCTGAGTCTTCTTTCCTGCTGCTCTCCTCTTTGTCCTTTCTGCTTCCTGTTTTCAGTGCAGACTCAGACGACCTAAAGCTGCGCTGATCTTTAGCTTTACTTGCTTCTGGTCTGTGTAGTCTGTCACCAGATTCAGTCTTTTTCTCAGATTCAGGCAGTGGAACGCGGTCAGAACTTGCACTGTGAAGTTCTTTGTTGTGAACGCTATAAACTTGTTTGCGAGAGTTCTTTTTAGCGAGATCGTTCTCCTGCGTTTGAAAAGAAACGCGTTCTTTCTGCGAACAAACTCTAGCCTGAGGATCTGCTGAACCTCTGACAGTCTCTATCCTTCTCTTGGGCTTGTTGCCACCCAAAATGTTAGGCTTTGTTTTTCTCTCCTTGTCAGACAGTTGGACAGGTTGTGGTATGGACGGGTTTAAAGCAACAGGTGTGGCACTTTCAGTCACTTTACAAGTTTGTGACTGGACGGCCGATGAGGAGTCAAAACATAAAATCCTTTTGTGACTGGAAGCTCTGGCTGCATCCTGCTGGTCTCTGTGTTCAGGTCGAAGCACTGCAGGAGACACGTTTTTCTCACTTCCTGGAACGAGTCAGACGTTAAAACATTTTTTTTTTTATATCATGTAATTCTACTCATATTTTCAGAAAGGCAGGTGACACAACTGCAATTCTGTTTAATGTACAAGTTACCTGAAGTTGGAGAATGTTTGTTTGCTACAGTGGCAGGCTTGGGTTTAATAGTTTTCATGTCCTGTAGCGATGCAGGCTTTGAGGTGCTACCAAGCTGTGGATAAAACAATACGAGTTCTTATTGTGACCAAACCATCATTCCAACTACAGTAATGCATTTATTATGATAAAAAATAAATTTTTACTACCGGTACTCTACAGTAAGTACGTACCAGGTTGGGCATCACAGAGTCTTTTATCACCATATTCTGCCCCATGACAGACACAGGAAGCACCGCAGGCATCACAGGTGATGGCATGATGAGTGCTGAGCCTGGGAAAAAGATTAAAGGTTACACAAACGCCAGGAAACAGAAATAAAGGTTGAGGGCTGAACACAGAAAACATTCTAACTTTCTCTGCAAAAGTGACCAGACAAATCAGATGAATTGGGTTTAACCAATTTACAAATCTGTGAGGATTTTCAAGTCAGCACGGTGGTGCAGTTGGTAGAGCTGTTGCCTCTCAGCGAGCAGGACCCCGGTTCAAATCCTGGTCTGGGGGACTTTCTGGGTGGAGTTTGCATGTTCTCTCCGTGCATGCGTGGGTTTTCTCCGGGTACTCCAGTTTCCTCCCACAGACCAAAATCATGCATGTTAGACTGAATGGTGACTCTAAATTGTCTCTAGGTGTGAGTGAGAGAATGGTTGTCTCGTTTGTCTCCATGTGTCCCTGTGATGGACTTACCAGCATACAGTACTGTGCAGAAGTTATAAATTAAATGTTTGGCTTCACAGATAAATGTTTTGTTTCCAAAGAACTGGACTTTCTATAATCTTTAACGTGGAGTTGACTGACAGTTCTCCAGAGTTTCTGGGGGTCTTTCAGAGATTTAATGGACTTTGGTTGCTTTTTCACACATTTTCTGTCCAGTCTGCGCATCTGACCATGGAGCTCATTTTGTCCTTACAAAAAAACAAAACACTGAACAAGTAGACAAAAAACAGTGTCATCACGTCTTTAAAAAAAAGAAGAAGAAACTATCAACTGCAGACAAACGGTATCTAAAAGCCATGCTTTTACAAAATCCAGGAGACAACCGACAGCATGAGAGCACCTGAAGATACGACACTAATGCATCTCTTCAGCTTGGGACATTTTTATGCCTGAATGACTCAACTGTAGGTCTAAGTAAAGTGACATAACCAACAGCCAACACCAACATTACTCTAAAAATGGTTAACTGAACTGAAAAAGCTAGTCAAGAACAACAACAAAATCACTCCACAATACCTACAGAAAGCCTGAAAACCACTTTTAAATTTTACACAAAAGTCTGACCACCTGGAAACAAAATATTATTTTATTAACCTTTAATTAACCAGGCAAATTCCACTGAGATCACACATCTATCTTTTGCAAGAGAGGCCTGAAGGCAGTTTAACTAGGGGTTCACCGATAAATCGGTTGGTCGATTTATCGGCCCCGATTTCCTTAATTTTGGGAAATCGGCCGATACTTCCATGAGAAACTGATTTTACAGATTTTTTTTAGCTTTAACAATGATTGTCTGAACTTCATTTATATTTCAGAGCACTACCTCATGGCCAGTTAAAGCAAGTTTGTATTGTTTCTTGGATATTGTTCAAGGGTTTGTTTTACCATAAAATAAGATTAGAAAATTGAAGGTACATATGACCTTATAAAACCTGACAGTGTCGCTTAGAAAACAAAATCGGAATTGGCAGGTCAGACTTTTTAGAAATCGATGATCGGCCAGAAAACTGCAATTGCTGCACCCCTCTGCGATAACAAAATTTTCTGGACGATTGTCTCTGTCATCCAGTGTCTTCAGTAGAAAGAGAGACACGAAGAAACGATAAAGCCGATAAATGAAAATGAGGTTGATAATTTTCATTTATCATGCGATTAATTGATTTATTGTGACGGGCCTAGGTATGACTAAACTTTTGCACAGCACTACGGCAGATACATCAATCCATTGCACCTCTGTGTTTAAGTCAGGATTTAAAATGTACACTCCATCAGTTAAAGGTGATCAGGTTGAACTTTGCTCAGATGAAGCATTTTCGTTTTGTGAGTTTGTGTAAATGCTCTTACAATGTTTTTACTTTTCACTTTATGTGAATAGAAAGCAGGTGCGCATTGCAACTTTTTCTATAAATCACATGCTCTTACATCCTCATATCCATGTCCATCAGAATCTGCTCTCACTCATTATGATCGCGTTTGTCCATCTTACCTGTGGCGTAGTTCTGGGAGAGGGTGGGTGTAACCCCAGGCTGAGTCAGCGGTAAAGGTTGTCCACTGGAGACACCAGCAGGAAGTAACACCTGTCTGGCCTGAACATCTGCAGTTGGAGTCAAAAGGAAATAGCTGGTAGCAGATCCTTGAAGCCCAGAACTGGTGTGGTCCACTGGGAGCTGAATCACCGGTATATATCTTTGTGGGGTCTGTCCTGTCCCAGTTAATGGAGTGGTGCATACTGCTGCAGCTTTGTAGCTGAGAGGACTCCCATATATCTCTGAGCTTTGTAAGCTACTCACTGCCTGCGCTGCTTCATCAAAATGAGCTTTTGGGGTGGCAGGACATCCAGGGGACTTAGCAGGAGAGGACAGGTAGATGGTGGGTATCTTTTCACCAGTAATGCTTGAAATCGCCCGATTCAAGGCTGTATCACCAGAAGAATCCTCATCCTCGTTGTCGCTTACAATGATCTTCAACGACACCACGTTGCTGGGACCTGCAGCACTGTTTGGGGTGGAGGGGATGGTGGATAAAGTGTGTGATGCTGAAATAGGAGCACAGGAGAATGACAAAGGGATAAGTGTGGGTGAGGCAGCTGTAGCTGGAAGAGGTCCACAGGAGGCAGACGTAGGCGAGGAGCCTGGTATTACAGTGGAAGCTGCTGCTGCTGATGATGAAGAGGCAGCTGTGAGTGCAACCGCTGCAGAGGCAGATGTTGCAGAGGCAGATGGTCCTGAAGAAGCGTTTCCATCAGTGGTTGAGTGTGATGTACGAGGTATTGTAGCAGTCACCACTGGATTGTTAACCTGAACTTCTACTAAAGACAGCGCCTGAGGCTGACCAGTGATGGACAAAGACGTTGCAGGTTCCTCATTTGATCCTTGGGCTTGGGTTTTATCCACATTTAATGCCAACGTCTCTTCAGCAAACGGAGCAGGACCTTTTTCAAAATGAACAGAGGCTAATTCACTGATGGACGTGCTGTTGGGCTCCTGAGTGGTCAAACTGTCTACTGGAGGGGGAGGTGTATGGAGTGGTTCATCAATATCCATCTGTGTTACACTCTCACTATTACTCAAAAGTGAGTCTTTGTCTTTTCTGTTGGAGCCCACTGCAGCAGATGAAGCCCCTCTGGCACCCACCAGGAGTCTGGCTGAGCTATTCTCAATTCTGGAGGCCCTGCTGCTGTAGTCCAGAACAGTTTTCTTCATTAAAGTTGGCGCAGCAGACTTCCTGGTCTTGCGCTCTTGTCCAGCTCTCGTTCTCAGTGTGGCTGGTGGTGCATCAGAAACATGTGCATCTTGTTGTGGAGGATCTGAGAAACAAAACAAAACTGGATTAAGTAGGAATTTTATGCTACTCTTCTTTGGACAGACCTGTTCCAGGCAGTCGAACATGAGTAAAACACGATGAGAACAGATACTGGTCTCATCCATTATGATATAACAGAATGTGTTTTTGTGAACACTTGAGCCTCTAGTAGTTATTCCATGTTTTCCTCCCATTTTAGACACAACTGACCAGAGCAACACTTGAAATACTGCAAACAAGGCTCAGATTAGGGCTGAACGATTTTGGAAAATAATCTACTGGTAATTGCAATTTTTTCTATAAATTGCAATTGCGATTTAAAACGCGATTTTTATTTTATTTTATATCTTCTCAAGTATTTTTCAACAAACAGAAGCAATAAATCAATCTGTTTTATAATAAAGATTTATTTAAAGCAGAGATTTACAATAAAGCAAACAAATCTATGCCTTTTCTTTTCACCATTTCTATTTTTTCTTGTTTCATAAACATAATTGTAAACATGTTAAGTGAACTTCTTAACTACTGTCTGAACTTCACATTACAGTTAATAAATAAATATAAAAAATTACTGTTTGAAGTTCAAACAGTTAGGTCAGTGATCCCTGTCGGCTGATACTTTGCTTACTTGAAGTTGAAGCACTGGTTGTTGTCATTCGAGCCATGCAACCATCGTAAATATCTTTGTGGTGTTTTGTTTTAAGTGTTGATAAAGATTTGTGTCACGTGACCAGTCAAATTGCAGTCTTCGCGATTAGAAAATCTCATTTTATCATATTGCGATATTATTGCAAATGCAATTAAATGTTCAGCCCTAGCTCAGATCAGTTCATCCATCTCCCACTTCACCCTACCAACACTGGTGAATGAGACTTCCACTTGAACTCCTCCACTTGGAGTAGAAACACAGGGCATCAGTACAGCTCAAGACCAGGAACACCTTACAGGAAGGGCTGTTCAAAAACGTGAGCCGCCCCACCTTCACTTCTCTATGTCCTCCAGACTTTTGATTAAAATTTTTACAATTCTGAATCTGACTAATCTAAAACACTTTTCAAAGATCTGTAAGTTTTCCCTCCTATTTATACCTCAGTCCAAGTAAATGTCTTGATCCATGTTAGAAGTCAGAGAACACCAATGTATTAACAGAGACCATCAGAGCACCTGCACTGTTACCTTGAAGGGGTGGGACTGCACATGGAGGTCCAGTAATCTCAATCTCCTCTGGACTACAGCTTGTTCCTCCATCCAGTGCTTCCACATCAGCAGATCTAGTTTTATCTGCAAATACAGAATTATAAAAAAACATCAGCTATGATCAATCTTTCAATTGGATTGATAAACAATGAAACTTCTAACTTCCCAGAACTCTTATGAAACTATAAAGCAAAGTAGGCGTTAGTTACGGTAATCGAAGAGGTCAAAGAGGGCCTGAAAAGCTGGATCTGACTCCGTTTGCTCCAAAATGTCGTGGATTGCATCATCACTCATATGGATTTCCCCCTGACAAAACATCAGTCACATCATACAGGAAAATAAGCACGGCTTGATTAACCGCTCAAAACAACGTTTTATAACATTTTAGGAAACAAGGAACAAACAAAGCACTAATATAGATCTGATCAGCACCTGTAGTCCAAGAATCTCATCTATAGACTGCTCTGCTTCCACCATGGCCTTTGATGTTTGGGGTGTTGGCTCACTGATGTCAGAAATAAAACACAACGCAGTATTTTAATGTCAGAATAGCTTTTAATCAGTCACCATCAGTCCATATGTTGAGTTTTAACTTACCTGGCGAGGATTTTGTTGATGTTTTCAGCAAGCTTCTCTTGTAACAAACGGTCTCCCAAAATCTTGTCCCGTGCATTTTGTATCACGAGTTGCTGTGAGGGTTGAGATGGTGAGCAAAGAGAGAAAATGTATGAACCCTCACAAACATTTTGTAACAGAGGATGCAGAGTCTGACACAAAAAGCTGGATTACCCTTGGATGGCAATCTCCCCAGGACCCCCACGACTCAAATGTCTTGTAGACATTAAAACCATTTTCTTGAATGCACTCA
This sequence comes from Garcialebias charrua, assembly GCA_038048925.1. Classification (NCBI taxonomy): domain Eukaryota; kingdom Metazoa; phylum Chordata; class Actinopteri; order Cyprinodontiformes; family Rivulidae; genus Garcialebias; species Garcialebias charrua. The sequence continues at coordinate 16,595 of JBBPBX010045773.1, read as the reverse complement.
GTGTTAACACATGAATATTAAATTCACTTGTGAGTTTCCATTTGTCCATTTACAATAAATCAAAATCAGTATGGTAACTAAATCAAACTGCTCCAACATCTGGACAAATAAAATCATAATTTACCTTTTAAAGTCATTTTGTGATTAATAAAATAACAGACTCACAGGAAAGTTCTCATCGACAACTTCTTCAGGTTCAGCTTCTGCGTTGAGGCTGCTGACAGGCGTGGAGGATTTGCTGGGACCACTAGACCCACTTGGACCACTTCTCTTCCTGGGCGTGTCCCTGAAGGGAGCAGAGAAGTCATTGTAAAAACAAAAAGGAAAAACAAGTACAAGACAAAGTAAATATCCTGATGCATGCTCAATGATCCAGGCAGATGAATCTAAAAAGGTTAAGGCAGGTGCTCTGGATGGATTCTTCATTGTTGAAACGTTTCATCTTTTGTCCAAAAGACTTCTTCCGTCTGAGGAGCTGCAACAAACTCAGTCTTATAAACAGCACCTTCTCATAGTGGATCAACCAATTTGTTGTTGACATTCAGAGATTCAGGTCCTGTACACACGTAGCCTGTTGTTTGAAAAACGAATATCTGCGCAAAAAAAATATCTCTGTACTGTACATACATGTTCAGATATTTAAAATGTTCGTCTACATGTTCCTGTTTTTTTTCACCACAGAGCGTTGTAATGAATAGGCTGAACCCATAGGTGGCAGTGTAGTGCCGTCACAACTCTTCAAAGCAACGACAACTTCCTGTTATTATTTCTTTCTTTTTTTTTCATTTGTGTGGACAGACCGCGAGGTTGAACTACTATTAAATACCGCGTTGGAGTACAAAGTTAATAAAACGCAGGAAAATGTCGACTGGGAATCATGTCCGACTGGGAATAATGTCAGAGCAGGTATGTTGACATTTTTAGCGCTTTTTTCTCCGAGCAGTATGTCACGTCAGCGCCGCTCCAGCTGGAGCATAAACCTCCGGTTCTGAAAGTCCACACGCAGACTCGAAAGCGGAGAATTCTCAAATCTCCACTTTGGTCTGAGTTTTTTTATTATTCGTTTATAGTTACATCAACCGGAGTTCACGTGTGGATGAAAGGCCAAACCGCACGAGAAACTGTTCGGTTTTACTGATATCCGGCTACGTGTGTACAGGGCCTCAGAGAGGTTTATTTGTCATACACACCACATGTGGTACATGAGGTGGAATGAAACTATATGTACACAGGGTCCCAGTTACATCCAACAAAAACAAAAATTGTAAAGAAAAACATTAGTAAGATCCGAGTCATGAACTAAGAATATGCTACATTCACTAAACTAAGAATACACTAAGCACTAATGGTACAAAAACAATGTGCCAACTACCAGCCTGATCAAGAAAGGTCATCAGAGACTCTTCTTCCTCAGATGGCTGAGACAAGCTGGTCTGAGAAGCCCAGTCCTCACCTCCTTCTACAGGTGTGCAGTGGAGAGCATCCTGTGCTCCAGCATCAACGTGTGGCATGGAGGCTGCACAGCTGCAGAAAGAGAAGCTCTACAGAGAGTGGTGAAGGCTGCACAGAAGATGTTGGAGTCAGCCTCTCCACCATCACAGACATCTACACCTCCAGATGCAGGAAGAGGTAGAGCTGCCTTTCTAACCCGAACCCGGTGTAACAAATCTATGAGCCATTTGTGTAATTAAACACTTACGGGGTCAGTTTACTGACTTACCTATAGTTTGGATGAAAGATCCGTGCAGATTTTATCTACACAAATCTACCATCAGTTTCACGGGGTCTCAACTTTTTCAGGTTAAATCAATAAATCTGTGATGTGATTAGCCAGAAATGTAACTTCACAAGAGACTTCAATTTATGTTGGTCTACCAGAAAATAGACCTTTTATTGAAATTATCATGAAAGTACATTAAACATTTGTATCGATATTAGCTCTGATTTACTAACTACGTTGACAAGAATTCAAATTAAAACAAACAGACAGTTAGGAACTTTTCTGTTGGTACATTTACTTGACAGATTAATAGCTTATGAAAAATAAGAAATAGGAGGAAGAAGATGAAAGCTAAGTTAACTGAAGTTGATTATTTTGAACCAACCAGGGTGGCAGCCTTTTCCCAAACAGGTCCAGCTGTACTTCCGACACGTGCAGCATACAAACAAGCCTCTTTACCTGGTGACGATACGTCTAGAGGAGATGAGGGCTGAGAAGTTTGTGGACACTAACGGACTGTGTGGTCCAGCTCAGGTCCAGTCGACTTCGTGCGTGTATGGCTGGATCAGACGAGCGAGAGCACGCTTTCACCGGCAGGAACAGAGCCAATCGCACTGACTGATTTTCAAAATAAAACTTCCGAAAACAAATTCTTTCAGAAATGAGTGTTTCGAGGCACAGCAAGGCTTTGCCGTGACTCCAGCTGAGACGTGGGTCTAGTTGACACAATGACCGGAACGTCTCCAGCTTTCCCAGAGGAGAGAAGCAAGTTGTGAGCTAGTTCTCTCCAAAAGCACTAAAGAAAATGCAGGAAATTGACATTTATATGGGAGGCGGGGTCTGACCCACCTCCTTAATAACTATTGGCTGGTTTAACAAAATAAAAGATGGAAGTTTAATTCCATAGGCAGAAATGTCTCTTGACGGACAACAGGAAAACTGTTTACATAAACAGCCAGATGGACTAGCCTGTTGAGTCTAGCTTGAAGACAAAACAGAGAAGGAAGTGAACAGCTTTTACCCTGACTCATGTCCTAGATTTCAGAGCACACTTGTATTGTAGAAATAAACCAGCAGAAGGGTCAAACTCATGCAAGTAACAGATCATCATTGAAATGACAAAAATATACTGTAGATCAATTCTGAATTAACACACATTAAAGAGAAAGTTCAATCTGATTAATTAGTGTCCATTAATTCATAATAATTGTTAACCAATATAAGTGTCCACTCGTCTCCTTGAGGGCTTCAAGAAGGTGTAACACTTAGAGTTTCAAAGAGATGCAGAGAGGTGTACTTGAAGGTCAAGCCTACAATATCAGAGATGAGGTGTATCACTACACCGGTCTGGACCAACCCGGATTAGGGCCGGGCCGTTATAATGGAACCAACGGGCGGACCGGGCCAGTCTCGGGCTTTGATGCGGTTTTATGAATCATACAGCAGAAATCAAACTAAATAATAATGCACAATGTAACATTGTGTTAATCTACTTAGAGGAGGAGGCAGTAACAGTAACATTGCATGGCCCCGCCTGCCGCTTTGCACCTCTTATGACACATCTGAGGATTTAACACAGGGTATATGCAGGAATAATGAAGTTAATTTCAATACCTTTTCAAGACTTTTTAAAGACCTTCCAAAATAAATTCAAGACCTTATCGTCACTTTGTTTTATTAAGCAACAAATCTTTGATTTACAAAACTGCTGTTGTTTTCAATTAAATCTGTGAATCTCAAACCTACAACAGAACTGAGATACAGTGGAAAGAAAAAAGTTCAAAAGAAGAAACTGAACCACGACTAGGTTTAAGAAAATATAGCTTAGGTTACAACAAGACTCGTAGCTATTTTAAAGTAACTTGGTTGAACAATGGAGAATAAGAAATAAACACAGTAATCATTACATGTGCCTCAGTGCAGTTGCTTTGCATTCCAGCAACTCTTCAGTTTGCACCAGCTCACTGAGTTTTTCTTTACGTCTCCTTCTCAAGACATTGGACTTGGTGATCAGTTGGGCCATTAAAGAACCTGACTTTCCCTCTGCCTGCTCTGCCAACTGATCTGCATCTTTTTGCAGAGAATCGCACACCTCTTGTAGAACTTTTCTCTTTTTTTCAGCTCTTCTAACTCAGCTTCAGCGTTTATGCCCATCGAGGCTACGCTCATCTTTTTTTTTACAAAATGTACAATAAGCCTCGCGGTTATTCTCGGCGACAGGCCTCAGCCATTCTTGAAAATCAGGCATCTCCAACCAGGAGTCAGAAAACTTGCATTTACCCATTGTTCTCACGGTCTCGCGGCAACTTACTCGAACACACAGACTCAACTTGGAGATAAAGCAGCCACGCATGCGCACAAGATAGGCCTAGCCGTAAAGGCTGTTGTAACCTGACACTCTGAATTTGTGCGAAGCAGTTTCCGAATCCTCCGCGGTGAGGAAAACAAATATTAGTCATACATACTTTTGCTGTCAAATTATTTAAAGCTAGACACTCTGAATTTGTGCGAAGCAGTTTCCGAATCCTCCGCGGTGAGGAAAACAAATATTAGTCATACATACTTTTGCTGTCAAATTATTTAAAGCTAGAATAACAGCAAAAATAATAATACCTCATCAAATCGCTTTCAAGACTTTTTAATACTTTTCAAGACCCTTAATTTTCCCAAAATTGATTTATCAACTTTTAATAACTTTCAAGACCCTGCGGACACCCTGTAACACTTGACCATGACGCTCTTGCTGAAAACGCTCCAGAAATGTTGAGATCATAGCAGCTGCCAAAGCTCTTGTGCGTTAAAGAAAACAATCTGGTCTGTCTGCTCCTCCTCCAGATGGACGAGACAAGACTCAGCACTGTCTCAAGTCAGAGCAGGACGTTACAACGAGCTGTGGAAGAAGACGCTCGCGGGGAGCAGGTGCGCACGGACGTCTCCCCCAACATGTTGGTTTTTTAGTCACATTTCTAGAACTGTTTTACCAGAGAGAACTGGAGGGTGACAAATATCCCACTATCAAACTGAATGATTGGTGAGCACCTTCTACAGAGGTGCCATAGAAAGTGTCCTGACCAGCTGCATCACTGTGTGGTTTGGTGCATGTACTGCATCCTGCCGCAAGAGCCTCCAGCGCATTGTGAGAGCAGCTGAGAAGATCGTGGGCACCTCCTTGCCCTCACTGCAGGACTTACACAGCAAACGCCTCACTCGGAAAGCCCACCGCATGGCAGGTGATCCCACACACCCACTACACAGCTGCTTCAGACTACTGCCATCAGGGAGGAGACTGAGGAGTCTCCAGGCTCGAACCAGCAGACTGAGAGACAGCTCTGTTCATCAGGCAGTCAGAATGCTAAACACTCTGCCTGCTCTGCCCCCCCTCCCATTTGAACTGCCTTAACACTAAAACTTTCTCACACATTATCACTCAACACAAAGTTTTTCACTAAACTCTCGGTCATGTGCTCATACAGTTTGCACTACTTCTCATACTTGCACTAATGTCTGTATTACATCACTGCCTATAATCATAATACTGTTTACATTCTCTGTTTACATTTATTAATACTGTTTACTTTTATTACTACTGCTTACATGTAATTACTACTGTTTACATTTATTTACACTACTCTAATATCTACACCACTGCTGGTACATATACAGTGTGCTCTGAACGGTCTTATTTAGGGATGCCCAATGTGCCTTACTGCATATGCCACTTTTTGCCTCTATAACAACATCAACTACTACCTCATACATATACTGTGTACATTGACTCATACGCTGCTTTGCCACTTTGCAAATGTCAATGCTAGAAACCTTTAGTTTATTTTAGTTATACTTTTTATACTCTTTTTTTGTGCTAGTATGCAAAAACTCAGGACAGTATTATGTTCATTAAATGTTTAATGTTTTAGTTTTAGAGTTGGTGTGGATTTTCATGCTCTTGCACCGCTATGCAAAAAAAAAAAAAAACTCAGGACAGTGTTAGTTTTACTATTTTATGCTTATGTCTATTATTATATGTTTCAGTGTTTCAATGTTTAGATGTTTACTGTTGCACCGAGGGACTGAGAGAAACGCAATTTCGGTCCTGTGTATGTCCTGTACAGTACATATTGCAGATCTGACAATAAAGTTGACTTTGACTTGACTTTGAAGCAGCACTGCTAGACATCACACATGCACAGAATCACATTGGTGTGCCACATGCAGAAGTACTGGAGCACCGAATCGTTATCCAAAACTTGCGGACCATTTACACAGCACGTATTTTGAGTGAATCCACTCCTTTCTCCTGGCAGAACTGCACTTTTCCTGATTTTAACTAACTTAAAATGATGACACCTGCTGATGCACGTCAGGTGCACGCTCACTCAGCTCTGCGCTGCTCTCAGCTGGCCGCACAGCGGAGGACTGCTCTCTACAATGAAATATTGTTTTTACATGACAAACCATGCAGTAGAACACACAACAACTTCTTGACAGCTTTTTAAATATAATTATAATTTTGTATTAAGCAACTTGGGTCTAACTATTTTGCAGGTTCACAGCTGAAGAAACGAGGCAGACGACCCGGCACAGAGCCAGCTGGATATATGTGCTTTTTATTTTGTTCACGTTTGTGCAATTCTTATCAATACATTTTTTTGATCATTTTTATTGTTCTTTATCCCTCCACCATTGTTTATTAAAGTATTAGCATAAGCATTGTTGTAGAATGTAGGCCTTGTCCAATTATTTTTCATGCACACACCAGTTTTATTCCATGGTGTAGTGCAGGTGTACGTTAAATCGCTCCATCAGCGACAGCGTGACTCAGCTAAAGCTTTGTTTATACTTCATGCAAGACGTGCGGCTGCGGCCCAGCGATGACGTAATTGCGTGTGTGTCACCGACCACATTGAGTGTTTATACTTGGAAAAGACGTGAGGGATACATTATAGTAATCCTTCCCTCTTCCCTCCCACTGCATACGTCGGCAAGTTTCTCTTCAAAACTAGCCATGTCAAAGCAAAAACAAAAACCGGCTTCTGGAAGAGTAGCGGGTAGCGGTGTGATACACTATATATTGACATCCAAACAAAAAACGCCCACAAACTTTGATCCAATCACACGCTCTGAGCCGCATCCTCCGAGCCTCAGAGTTCTGACTGGGGGCAATGTATAGCCGGACGGCTGTCACCGGGGGATCGCAGCGGGAGTGCAGACGGAAGTTGCGCAACTTTTTTCACTCAACGGGGGGTAAAAGACGTGCGACAAGAAGTATAAACCAGCCTTTAATTTTGCACGGATTTCTTTAGGTCTAAATTAAAATCGCCTTGTTCTATATTTTTCCAAATAATTTCACTCTAAAAATAGCTTTGTTCATCTGCATAATAGCCTGTCTTTAGAGTTGATTTTTTTAGGCTATTCATTTGAATGTTAATATCCATTGGTGACTTGTTAATAAAAATAAATCCTATATCTTCCTTTCTGTATGTTTTTAAAACTATCAAATCAATCAACTTTATTTGTATAGCATATTTCAAAAACCGTAAGGTTAACCAAAGTGCTGTACAACAACATGAAAGACAAGTCAATTAAAACGATAAAAAACATACAAAAAATAAAAAAATACATGTACCAGTCTTTCTGCAGGTGTATTAAAATGCCATAAAAATAAGATCACGTTTTAAAAGCCAAAGAATGAAAGTGTGTTTTTAAAAGGGATTTAAAAACAGGAAGAGAGGAGGCCTGTCTGACACTCAAGGGTAAGTTGTTCCATAGCCTGGGAGCAACGACAGAAAATGCTCTATCACCTCTGAGCTTCAGCCTAGTTTTAGGCACTGTCAACAGCAACTGATCAGCTGATCTTAGAGATCGAGGAGGGCAGTAAGGCTGAAGCAGCTCAGACAAATATAGCGGGGCAAGGTTGTTCAGGCATTTAAAAACAAATAGCAAAAGTTTAAAATGAATTCTGTAGTGCACAGGGAGCCAGTGAAGGGACGCTAGGATGGGAGTGATATGCTCGCATCTACGGGTCTGAGTTAACAGGCGAGCAGCAGAGTTCTGCACGAGCTGCAGACGGGCGAGAGAGGTCTGGCTGATGCCTACATACAGTGCATTACAGTAATCAAGACGAGATGTTATAAAAGCGTGGATTAATTTTTCCAAGTCAGGTCTTGATAAGATTGGTTTCACTTTTGCAATTTGTCGAAGCTGATAAAAACTTTTCTGAACAACACTGCTGATCTGTTTATCAAATTTAAAATCAGACTCAAACTTCACCCCCAGATTGGTGACACAGTCCGTGAGATAAAAAGACAGTGAGCCAAGGTCTATGCTGGAAGAAGGACAGCAACTCGGTCTAAACATCATGACTTCAGTCTTGTTCTCGTTTAGACTGAGGAAGTTTAGAGAAAACCATGCCTTAACATCGTTAAGGCAGTGTGTGAGTTGCTGGAGAGTATTGTTTTGTGCCAGGGGAAGATAGATCTGGCAATCGTCAGCATAAAAATGAAAAGCGATCCCATGTTTCCTAAAAACTGAGCCGAGGGGGAGTAAATAAAGAGCAAATAAAAGAGGGCCAA